>SNQJ01S0015049.1:96172-110312 GCA_010110895.2 Picea sitchensis | reverse complement strand
TGAGCTATTGTTTAGATCTGATCTTTGCCCTTGATCTTCAGATCTATTTCTTACTAAGTCTACTGTTGTCTTTCTGAGATCTAAATGCTAGCTAAAATATTCTAAGTCTTTGATCCTTAGATCTAGCAGTTCTTGATCATTGAATTTTTAAAAAGTATCTACTGTCCTGCAATTTTACTCAAAACTCTAACAGCCCAATCCATCAATAACTTTGAGTCTCCTAGAACCTGGGCTGAAGGCCATTTTTGTAATTCGATTTTTCCTATTTGCCCAATCCATCAATAACTTTGAGTCTCCTAGAACCTGCAACCTGCTTACATTCTTTTCTCCAGCTACTTTCAATAGAATGCAAAGAGCTTAGAACTCTGATCTGTTGTTTGTTCCTTGTCCTGCTCCAAAATTCAAAGTAAAATAGTGTGAATTGTTAAGAAAGAAGATAGCACCTGCACCACACAAACCTGGAATCCCTTGACAAGCACCATCGAAAAATCCCCAAGGTTTTGTTTGGTCAATGCAAGGTTCCTGTAATCTCCTTGGACCTTTCTGTTTTGGAGGCTTCCATCCTTTATCATATGAAACCCTTATTTGATGAGATATCTAGCTAATATATCCCTCCTTTCCTTGAAACATCATCCTGTTTATGGCTAACCACACTCCCCATAAAACATAACATGGTAATGCTCTATGAGAGTTAAGTATTTGCAGATAAGTTGCCTGGCTGGATGTTAGGTAATTTGATTGATAGCTTTGTGAGTTCTTATCAATGGCTTTCAAATTGAGTTTGGAGGTTCTGTTTGCAGAAGATCAAGGAAGACATCATAAAAATATGAGTTCTCATTTAGTTGTGAAAGTTCACCCTCTATCCTGCTACTCATTTGGGAAAAAGGAAGCCAAGGTGGATAAAGACATTTTTCTGTCAGACAGGCTGGACAGAATGAGAGCCAAGTAAGTTTTGAATTAGCCATGGATTTAAGTAAACAGTAATAGATATTTAAGTAAACAGTAATAGATGGCAAAGCATATTAATTTATTTGAATTCGATAGATGGTGCACCCTTATATGAAATAAATTTTAACAGAGGTCTCTATGAGACTGACTTTCTGGGATTTCAATTTATTCCTTTCTTTGGCAGTAGAGCTCTATTTTCATTATAAAGATATGAAGCTGTTATAGGATGATTTCCAGTGTTTGCTCTAATCTTTGCTCGGGTCAACATAGCCTTAGCACCAAACTATGGAGATTCTATATCTTTCCTGTATAGCTTCAACATAGCTGACAACTGTGCAGCTTATTCAGCTTAAAAACAGATAATTCTCAGAAAGGAAAAGTTAACAGTTTCTTCATGGAAAGTGGCCCTGCATCTTCTTTTCCAGAGAAAATAAATCCCTGCCTGCCTGATAGTATTCCATATGTCTCTGTCTTGTTGCATGATCATCTGCACATCCCCTAAAATTACTTCCTTATAACCGAGAGGCCTGACCAACAGGGTTGTGTATTCTGATGAAATCTATACCCATAGTGCCCAATCGGCTCTACAACACCAAAACACATGCTTAATTGTCTCTTCTTTGTCACATATAACACAGAACTCATCTGTTAGTCCTGAATTGTGAAGCCTAGCCTTGACTGCTAAATTTTGATTAATCACCTTCCAACCTAAAACTTGAAACTTAGAACACTCTTTTTTTCTAAATACCCCGACATCTTTAACTCCATCTGCCCACTGCATTGTGCCCCCCTACTTTCTATTAAGTTTATAATTTGTAACAGGTGATGTAGACTTTTTCTGCATAGACATAGAGCCTTGGTAGATGAAGGCGAAGATGTTCTGATCAATAAGAATGACTTTTCCTAGCCGCTTTAAAATGCTTTCCTTCACTTTCCTAAAATTTAACTATGTAAACCAAAGGTTAGAGGAGTCATTCCTTTTGTAAAAATTCGAATTATACAAGACTAAGCAAACACAAACCCAACCATGCCTTTCATTCCCATGTGCACTGTTGGTGGAGGAGTCCCTCTTTGTCCTCTTTTGACTATCATATTAAAGTCTCCACAAACTAATCAATTGGCCTCTGGAAGGTTGTTCAATGCATAAATGTTGGCCCACCCCAAAGTATGGATGTCAAGGTTCAAAAAAATCTACAACACTCTCTGGGACAGGTCCGCACCCTACTTAGAAACAAATGCAGCAAGTTTAGGTGAAACGAACATTGCTACACCACCTTTTCGTTATTCATGTGTTGATGCGAAAGAAATAGCATGAGGCCAAATATAGTTGAGAGAGGTCTATAACAGAAATGTGTAATTGTAACTTCCTAGAGGCAGACTATATCTAGTCTCTACAGAGATTTGGCACAAACATCTGACCATGACCCTATTGGTAGGGTTTGAGGCACCCCCTAATATTTTGTTAGAACACTTTCATGTTGAGGGAGAGTGGAAAGTCCGTACTCTGATACTGCCACCATTGCCTGCATCCATTTAATATAAATCCTTCATAATTCCAAATAAAATGGATGTGGATGTCAGAGTTTGCATGCCTGGGAAAATTCACTTAGAGGTGGTTCTTTACCTTCCTGTGCCTGTACATTCGCACTTGGATTCAAAAGAGGCAGAGGTTAGCCTGAGTGTTGGTTGAGGCCTGAGGCTTTTGCTGTATAATATCTAATTACTATTGTTTACATTAATAATTATTACGTAGAGTTATGCCCATTAAGATAGCCATATCTCTTAGATCTTATATATGTGACCATATTCTTGATTGCATATCAGTATACCTCTGTAACTCTTATATTGGCCACAAGGGGATAGTCCTTGAATCGATGATCAAGACTTTGGAAACAAAAGCAGTTATTCTGGATATTAATGTAGTGCATTGGTTGATGGATAATCCTATTGTCGACCTAAATATCAATGTGCTCATTCAAATCACGCGACCTAAATTTTGCAGTTAGGCCTTGGTTGGAATACTTTATGGCTGATGGCAAATAATTTTTTCAATGGGTTGAGCTAGCCTATCGAAATAATGTCATAATTGGACTGGTAGACTAGGGAACTCCACTTGGATCAGGCAGTGAAGCTCGAATGACTTCTGTGTTGAAAAGTTTTCTGTCCAATGACAAAGCACAACCAGTATATGCAGTAACCCTATAACTTGCACTGCAAGATTGACATGCATCACATAACATCCTTAAAGGTAAACACAGCAAAGCTTTGGTCATGTTTCAGATACCTTTGACATGCCAACCATAAGGGTCCCATGACTCTCTAACCCAGTCTTTAATTATGTTCTCAAAGGAATGTTATTGTATTTGGAGCTCAGTTCATGTTGGAGGTTGCCCAACCCAAGAGGCAAGTGAACATTGCATTTAGTTTTGAATATCAAAAGAGGTTTGCTTATTGTTGTTATTTTCCAATTCTAGTTTTGTTTATTTGCTTTCCGGAACTATATTTCCATCTGTCTTGCTTTGTTAATTTGCTTTCTGTAGCTATATTCCTTCTGTTTTGCTCTAAATATTATGTTTCAGCTAATAAGGAACACCACAAGTGGTATTAGATCACTTTCCTGTGCCAACACACGCTCCAATTTTAGAATTTTTTTTTAAGGGTAGAGATGTGTTCCAACATCTTTAAATAACATAGAGATCTGTTGTTTAGTGGGTAAACCTGCGATTGGTGAAGAATATATTCAAAAAGTGCAAAAGGGCCAAAGGCGTCACCTGGTTGGACACCCTTGTAACCTTTGTTGGTACCCCTTTGAGTAGTACCACATCAGACATCACCTGTATATGGATTTGTCTTACATGTATCTCTAGGTATATTGGAAGCCCCTTATGCACTCCTGAAACCAGCCTTGCATAATCCTGTTGGCCATCCTACTGCTATAGTACATTGAGAACAACACTTGGGGAGATCACTCTTGACTCTCACGTACTAGGGAGTCAAGTAATACGACTAAGGGTACGTTCTATCCTCCTTAGTTGGTGTTGTGAAAGATTCAACCGATTACTATTGTTGGAAACCCTTTAGTATATTAGAGAGCTATAGCACTTGACACTCCTTTGTCCTTGGGACTCTACAAACCCTAGCTTCTACAACAAAGCCAACAAATTTCCTACACAATTTGCAATATCAAGAATTTGGGGATTTCATTAGTGCAGTGATACTTGCAAGGGAGTAATACTCCCTTGGATTTAAAAAAAAAGTTTGGGGCCCACCAACACCATTGTGGGAGACCTAGCTCAAAATAATAATACATTAATCGTCGTGGTGTCACTTTCTAGTAAATATTTTTTGTGGACCCGCTAGTACCATTGCTTGTAACCCCTGTCTACAGGTTCCTCTTTGGACATTGATCATGTTGGACTAGCTCTTGGATAACCCCTTTGGTGGACCTAGTGGTCCCATGACAAACACCCTCAACATGTCGGCCATGGATGAAGTAAAGCAAATGGTTCAGCCTCTCTCCTAGTCAGTTATCACAATGGAATCCAATATGATGTCCCTCATTGCACAAGCAGGCCTTTGTTTTGATGAGATTGAGAATTTGAAGGATACAACTAATGACGGTGGTAATGTCTTTGGTGAAGGCCCCCATAAGGGTAAGCACATTGAAGAGGAAGAAGATCCCACTAATGACTTCTCATTTTTTGACCATTCCCAGGATCTGATGCCTTGCTTCCTTAGAGTTGATCTAAATAAATTTGATGGATCGGATCCGACAAGTTGGATTAACCAAATGGAGCTCTACTTTTCCCTTTATGCCATAGTAGATGACTCATTGAAACTACGAATAGGTGTTCTCTATTTGGATAGGGAACGTCGACAGTGGTGGCAATGGCATAAGAAAGCATCTCCAAGGGTCTCTACATTATGAAAGCCTTATTTGCTCACTTTATCAGAGGTAAAAAAAATTGGGAAGACTATATTGATTCTTTTGAACGTTTGGCTATTAGAATAAAAAATTTAACAACAAATTTTTTAAGCAATGCTTTATCAGTGGTATTAAGGAGGAAATTAGAGCCAAAGTAGAGATGAACCACCCTGCTACTTGGTTGGAGACCATTCAACTTGCTTTTCATGCCTAAGTTATATTCTATGCTCAACCCAAATGCCTCAACTTTGCTCCATGTCACCATCCAAATATGGTGGCTCCTCGGCAACTTGCTCCACCCCTCAAGGTCCACTAGTTGACACAAGTTGAAATTGTATAATATCAACTCAAGGGTATCTATTATAATGTCTTCCTCAAACTTTACATCCTTGCTTACTATTGTCTTCCTTTGCTCTGGAATATAGACCTTGTAAGCTTTTGAAGTCTCACTGTAACCCAAAAACAAATCCTTCCCACTAGAGGGCTCCAACCGTTGATGTTTTGTAGCATCGAGAGGTATTCCCACATTGGCCTTGGTGTCGGGCATGTGGGAATCATTGTTGGCACTCACATTGCATTTTTCATTTTGTGAAAACCCCTTGTAGATTGAGTTGGGGCTTGGTTGGGGCTTCACACCCACATGGAGGAATAAACAATTCTAATTTAATGTTGAGTTTAGAAGGGGTTCTTAAACTCACTCATTAGACTCCTATAAAAGGAGAGGAAATGCGAGGAGACACTTATCACATCTCATTGTGACATTATGGAGTTCGCATAAGTGAGTGAGCACTTGTGCCAAGGAGATTGGGAGGCAAAATTTCAGCAAGGAAATTATTCACTTTGGCAAATCTATTCGAAGGCTTCTGTTCTTCTTTTATGAATTTTTCAGCCAAGAGAGAGAGGCCACACGTGTGAGAGGAGCAACAAAAGCAGGCCATACAGTCTATATAGATGATGTATGCAGGTCGTACAGTCTGTATAGGTTACGTTAGTAGTCCGTACAAGTGACGGTATCAGGCCATGCAACAGATTTGTAAGTTGGAAGGGATTTTCTGGAATTTGCTGAAAGTTGTACGTTTGTTGGAGGACTATTTTTGTCCTCAGAAATTCTCAATCTGAAAATTTTACAGAACAAAAATTTTGTGTCTCTTGTGTATAGATGATCTCTCTCTGATCTTTATGTTTCTGTTGTTATTTTTTGTCATAATTTCAGTGCAAAATTATTCAGTGACAACCGCCCTAGTTTACTATTTGAGGTCACTTGGAAGTAATTTTCAGATCTGAAATTGAATGCATTGATTGCCTGAAAATTGACATGGTATCAGAGCATAGGCTCTTGAGAGAGAGGGAGTCATCTCTTGAGACATAGTTGTTGCAATTTTTTTTTGTTTTGTGCAGATCACAATGGTGAGCACTCTTAGGGTGGAGGATAGGTTAGATGGGGCCACTAATTTCCGGGTCTGGAAGGCTAGGCTCCTTTTTCTCTTGGAAGAGAATGATCTCAAAGATTATGTTGAGATGGTGATTTTAGATCCATAAAATCCACAGGAATTGGCAGCCCATAGGAAGAGGGAAGTGAAGGCCAAGCTGGTGTTGTTGGATTTTGTGAAGGATCACTTGATTCCTCATATTTCCGAGAAGAAGACAACAAAGGATATGTATGATGCTTTGGTGGGCTTATACGAAAGTGAGAATACAATCTAGAAGTTGATTTTGAGGCACCAATTCCGATTTGTTGAGATATCCAAATCAGATACAGTTGCTAGCTACCTCATGAGGATCACTCAGATTTGTGATTAGCTTGTAGCCATTGGTGAGGTAGTTGATGACACAGAGATGGTGAATGTGGCATCGAATGGTTTTCCTGGGTCTTGGGAACCATTTGTGCACGAGAGAAGTTGCCACCATTTGACAGATTATGGATCGATTACATCCAGGAGGAGGTTCAGATAGAGTCCAGGAATGGAAAGCAGAGAGGTATCGATGATGATAACCTGGCCCTAGTTGCTCACACTAGGAAGGGCATAAGAAACAATTTTCCAAGAAGAGAGGCATCTCCAGAACAGAGGAAGAAGAAGGACCTTAGCAAAGTCAGGTGTTTTTCTTTTCATACGCTAGGTCACTATGCTTCACAGTGGAAGAGAGGGAAAGGGAAGTAACATGCATCATCAGTTAAGGTGGATGAGGTTGCAAACATGCTTGAGAGGGAGTTCTTATTAGTCTTTGCCCTTTCTGGTGCAGTTTCCGGTAGTGGGACTTGGTTTGTGGATAGTGGAGCCACATGTCATATGACAAGAGTGTTATCCCCTATCCTAGGGATAACTAAGGAGATCATGTCTCGAGGCCCATAAGTCCTAGACATGGAGTGTCGAGAGTCGGATGACTTGAGCATTGCCCCGGAGAGCCCCTCTTTTCTTCAGTGCAGCCCATCTATCAACAACAGTAGCATCCATCCCACCAGCTTGGTCTTGAAGTAGTAGTGAGTCTTGCTCCATGAGGTAATGAGTCTGAGTATCATGGTATGTGTCACTCTGATTGTTGAAGCACTTGAACATGTAGCATTGAATTTGCCTTCATTTCATAAAGTTTGCTTGGAAATTATGCTCTTTAACTTGTTCATACCTGGGAAGGATGACATGATGCCCTAGTAAGTTGATCTCCCTTTAGGATGGGTTGCCATCGGGTGGGTCTATGAAAGGTCATTGTCCATTCCCTCCATACTTACCACTTTCCATCCTTACTCTCATGTTTCCCTACCTTTGTTCGGGCATTGGGTTTGCCACACTAGGAAGGGTTGTACCTTGCCTTGTGGGAAGAAGGGGCTAAAGGCCCAGAGGGTAAAAGTAGCTGGCAAGAGTTAAAAGCCAAAATGAAACCTTTGAGATGCTTCACCCAGGGATTCCCGAGAAAGCAGTGAAAATTTTCTCAGTAAGAAAAGGGAACTTGTAAAATAAATAAACACTCAAGGTATTAGTTGGTGGATGGGAGGTCTCATCATGAGCCGACCCATTAGGACCATGGGCATGTAGCGGTATGACACTACCATCTATCTGGTCACCAAACCAAGGTAGTGGCTCTTGGTGGCATAGCCAAGAGAAAGGGGGTCTCATCATGAGCCAGCCTTCTCATCTCTGTGAAATGCTTGTGGGTAACACTGTCACTTCTGGTCACCAAGCCAGGACAGTGTCCCTCAGCTCTTCCCTTGAAGCATAAAATAAAAAGACAAAAAATAATAAAACTAAGAATAAAAGGCATTGAATGGGCTAGGAAAGAATGACATCTATGACAAGGTGCAGCTCGCCCTCTACAAAGGCACCCACGGGTAAGATCTGCATTTCCCTATTATCACTGCATCCCATGCCCAGGCCCCAAACACTTCCCCCCATGCCACCTCACACATACTTACGTGACCTAGATTGGCTCTCACCTGGGAAACACCCAAACTTAAGGAGAATTGGCCCAATAGGACACCTTGAGACCTTCTCCAAACCTGACTTGTTAAACTGCATAACGTCTTTGAGCATTTGTTTGGGTAAAGGGTGGTTTCATGCACATGTTTGGGTACTTTGAGTATTAGATATGATTGACATTGCTATGATCCTTGTGACTTATGAACCCTTGGAGGGTGTACTTGTTGTTGTTGCAGGACTTTGCTTGGTGGATAGGTACATATGGGGAAATGATTAGCTCGGACCTCCATGGGGTTGAAATTCCACAGATAGATGTTGTGACCCCAACCAGGGGCATAAAGAGGTCAGAGACTTGCACCAGGAAGAAAGAAGAGCGTTGCATCGGAGACACCTTGACAGACCTAGACCCGAGGGGATCTTTCCTTTCCACCTGGACGTTGACCTTTGGGAGCCCATGACATCACCTTTGTGACCCTAGACGTCATCCAGAGTCAGGGTTTTCATTTATGAGGGAAGTTGTGTGCTGGTTGGCATGTGTGGCAACATTCAGAGCCTTTGGAGGCCAAACGTTCTGCATATGGGGCCTAGCGTTCCACCTTAATGGCTCAACGTCACCCTAGAAGGGCATGACGTCACCCTTGGAGATGATCTCAGGGGTTAATTACTTTCATTTATGTAAAAACTGGATTTTTGATGTAATTTGGCCAGGTCAGCCTTTTTACGACCTAAAATTAATTAAAGGTCATTGAAACTGTATAAATAGAGAGAGATTACTCTCATTTTTTCATCATCTCTCATCACACAAGTGTGTGGTCTGAAATTCGGCCCTCTTTAAGGGTTATTGGCTGAAATTAAGTGGTGCACAACTTCTTGGAGAGGCAAATCTTGGTGTATTTTGGCTATTTTTCATTGTGGAGGATCTTAAACTAGGGTTTTGCTTGATTATTCTTGGTGAAGTAAGTAGAAAATCTGCAATTTGTTTATGTTAAATGCTTGTGGTAAATTTTACTTGATTCATGTTAAAGATTATGAAATTGCTTGCTCAAAACCCTAGGAGAGAAACATAAGTTATTATCTTTTTCTCTATAGTCTTCCACTTGTTGAAATTCTCAAAGTACATCTTGTTTAGAAGTAGCTACTAGAGCCCTACTTACTAGCACTCTAGTAGTCTTCCTCTAATTGCCTATTGCATATATTACTTCTAAATTTGTCTAAGGAAAGAGAAACCGCTAGGGCCTAAGTCTTCTTACTTTCTAGCCGATTTTCTCTTAAGGGCTTGGGTGTTTGAGGCCTTGGGTTACCAACAACTCCTCCATCCACTCCATCCCCTTTGGACAAGCAATATCATTGCTATTTTGCTCTAAGATCTGCTGCTGCTATTGTTGACTCCATATACCCTAAAAGGCACTAGTTCACTCACCTTGGTGATTGATTTGCTCAAACAAACTCTCAAACAACTTTCCTCGAAACTTTTACTAACTCTTACTAACCTTAAATTAGAATAACTCCCTAAAAAACTTGCTGCTGTTGCAAAAGATTGCTACAACCATCTTACAACAACAAATTCACCTTAAAAAGTGACATTAAAAGTTGATTAGACATTGCCAACTTTGCTTTTGACAAGTTGCTATCATTCTGTCAAATTAGACCTATATTCTCTTGTCTTTTCTAAGCATTTTTTAAGCATAATCACTGTGGCTGTTACAAGACATTCATTGCTGTTATAGATAATTACTTTGCTGCAGTATTACATCAGCTCACTTATTTCTCAAAGGTTCATGGTTTTATGAAGCATTAACATCATATGGTACCTTGAATTTGCCTGCTTTTTCTATTGTTGTCTTGTTCTGGGCAGGTACACCTTATTTATCTTTTGCTTCATCTCTATAAGACACAAAGAACCTTTGAAATTGAGTGACTTGTGAGAGGGGGGAACTTTCTTGCCTTAGCCTTCTCAAACCCTCAGGTCACTGGGGACGTCTCCCCTGGGGTACATTGATATACTCCTAAATAGAAAGGGGTTTCCTATTAAGGTGACAGTGATAGGTCACCCCTTGTTATGCCAATATTGTATCTACTTGCTTTGAGCTTTAGACAAGTACAAATTGTGCGATAACAAGGAGTACGGGAGTTGTTCAAGAGTTCACAAAGTCTGACTCAGATATGTATGTGGAACTTGGTATGGGGACTGTTATCCCCCATTTCTAGGGATAACTAAGGAGATGATGTCTCGAGGTCCTCAGGTTGCAGACATGGACTATCGAGAGGTAGATGAGCAAGCAGGGGCCCCTATCATACCACACACCACCATCCGATCAATGGAAGCAACATCCACCACACCTAGCTTGGCGCACAGAGGACAATAGGCCTTGCTTCATGAAGTAACAAGTCTGGTATTGTGGTAAGTGTCATCTTAATATTTTAAGTATTTGAACATGTTGCAAAGGGTCTTTTTTATTTTGAAAACATTTGCTTGGAAATTATGCTTTTTTCCCTATTTCACCTTGGTGAGTGTCATGGTTTCCTAGTAAGTGGCCACCCTTAGGGAAAGGGTTGCTATGGGGGGGTCTCCTTGAAGGGTCATCGTACCATTCCCGCTCATACTTGCCACCTTCCATCACTTATTTCCCTCCACCTCCCCACCTTTTAGGTTTTTAGGCTTATTGACCCAAGAAGGACGTGTACCTCATTTCATGGGAAGAAGGGGCCATTAGGCTCAAAGGTGCCCTAGCAAAAACATCATGTAATAAAGGCTCTCCCTGGGATCTCGAGAGAAATGAAATGCTTCTCAAAAAAGTAAGGGACCCATAAAATAAATAATTAATCAATTACTGAAACTTTCCAAAGTAGAGCGTTTTGTGGGCTATGCATTTCCTTTTAGTGTCCCTTATTGTCTTCAACTTGGTGACACATGCAAAGTAAATGGCTAACAAAGGGCTTGGAAAAATGTGCCTTAAAAAATAAAAAGAGGAAAAGGATGTGGCTAGCCCTCAACAAAGGCACCCATAAATGAGACAATACGAGCCCTTGTATGTCATGAAACCCCATACCTAGAAGTCTAATCCCATCCACCTCACATTCACTACATGACTTGGAAAGGCTTCTCCTTGGAAACATCCCCTACTTGAGGATTGGTTCACCCAATAGGGCATTATGACACCCCTTCCATATCTAAATTTGGCAAATTGTATAAGGTCTTTGAGCATTGTTTATTTTGAAAAGGGGGGATTTTATGCACATGTTCGGGTGGTTCTTTTATTAGATATGGCTTACTTGTCATGATATTGTGACTTGTGGACCCTTGGAGGGCGTACTTGTTTGTCTTTGTAGGACCTTGACAGGTGAAATTTTGATCATGAAGGCACAAGGTCACTTGGACCTTCGTTCGGGGCATGAAGCCCACATGTTGGATGATGCGCCCCCTTCTTTTTGGACACATGGAAGATGAACATTGTCTTTGGAGGCATGAGAGGACACCTTGGAGAAGGATACTAACCCCCCCTTTGCCCAACATTTGGCCTTGGAGGCTCAAAATGTCATCTCCTAGGGCATGACGTCATACTTGGAGGGCTAGGGTTTGGTGGTGTTGGATGGTTTGATGATGACTTGTCACATCTTGATGAAGGAAGATTCTTGTTCATGAAGATATGGCCTTTGGAGGCCCAACGTCTCCCTCAAGAACTTCAACGTCTTGCTTCTTATGCCAAAAAATCACCCCTAAGGGGTATGACGCCATCTTTTAGGGCTTTCTTCTTTTATAAATTTAAATTCTAATTTGTAAAGGGGAAAATTGAGGATGTCGGCCTCCCTAATTTGTGTTTTACCCTAAATATGTGGACAAAATTGTTTTACAAGGTCTTGTATAAATAAAGGCCTTGTCACTTTCATTTTACACATAACTCACTTGAGAATTACATAAGTGTTAGCTGAAATTTTTGCCCTACTTAGGCAAATCACATCTCTCTCTCTCTCTCTTATGCTTTTGGATGCTAGTACTTGTCTTTTGGTGGAAGAAGCTAAGGCGCTATCTCTTGGATGCTTTGCTCTTTCTTTGTGGTGGAATATTCTTGGCAGAGAAGGGTTTTTACTTGCTATCTATTGGAATTTGTATGGAATTTTCTGCATATTGTTGTTATTTTTTCTTGTTTCGTGTTTATTCTTGTCTAAACCCTTGGAGGAGTATAAAGGCATACACCCTCCACTAAGATCTATCACTATTGTCTTGGATAAACTACTTTGCAAAGGTTGCTAGGAGGAGTAAAAAGGCTTACACCCTCCTAGATTTACCTTGCTAATTGTGTTTTCTCTAGGGAATAAAAAGGCTTACACCCTTAGAGAGGTAACACAACTAGCCCTTATAACAAGAGACCCCATAACCCAATTGATAAGGCACTAATCTAATTTGCATTGAAGATCTAAAATCATTGCATTGATATACATGAATTGATGAGATATTGCATTTGTCTTAGTTGGAATTGATTCTACATGCTATTAGCTTGTTTGAGCCCTAAGGGCATCTTCTTTAGCCAAGCGATTCTCTTTTCGTTATAAACTAATTGCTACAACCATTAGGGTTGTTGCATACTCACTTTTTAATCATCTTTTACTATTTTTTCTACCGCTGAAAATTGCAAGTAATTGGTGCTAATTGTTGTAAAACAATAAAAGAAAATATGAACAGGCAGAGAAAGCACATTCTTTGTGAAAAATAATAATAGCTCAAGACAGAACAGAGACAAAAAACTAAAGGAGGTAATATATTATTTATCTCAACAGGAAGACAATACAAAAATATGTTAGCTGCCTTCTTACAGCCTTTTCTCTGTCAATGAACCTCGTACTCCTGTAGCTTATGGTTCGGATTCCTGTAGCTTGTACAGACCCGTGCAACTATGGATTCTCTGCTCATAATGAACCCGTACACTCTGTATTGTGTATATTTCCTTTGTTGTGACCTGTGTAAGACATCAAAATGGTTGAGACCCTACTTGGTCTGTGTATGCAGAGGTGCGAGTGACTTCATGTAGATTTTTAATGACAAAAATCAGCAAATGTAATTTCTATCAAACACTTAGCAACCTAGAGATAACTGTCTTCATAAATTTCATAAAATGCCTTAAACCCACATTCATAAATTACCATAAGCAGAAATACACATTGTTGAGCAAAATAGCAGCGGAAATAACACAGTGGACAACAACCCATAACACTCAGAAATTTAGGCAAAAGCCAAGGAAAACCCCAATGTGGGGAAACCCAACGAGAGAGAGATATTATTATTCAACTTCAGGAAAGTACAAAACAACAACAAATACACATTTCCAGCCAAGGAAAATACCTCACAGCACCAAAACAATCCTACTATATTCTGCCTCGTTTTCCGTGCCAGGTCCGTACTGTTGTACGACCTCTTCCGTACCTCGATTTCCCTGCCAACAGTCAGTTGTACGGACTGTTCTGTACAACCCAAAAACAATAAACTAAAGTCTGGAATCTGCCTTGAAATTCGTGCCCAAAGCTGCCTCGATTTCTGTGTCAAATCCGTACTGTTGTACAGACTGTACGGATCCGTACAGTATGGCCTCCGATAGCAGAAAAACGACTCAGCCACGAAACAGAAAATCTGTCCTTGGGATTCGTGCATTCTTTCTCCTTGGAAAATGTGCCCTCTCAAGCTGCTCACTTTCCTCTCTCAAGCTTACTTAGAAAATCTCTCTAACTCAACTCCTCTTGTCTTCTCGATGTGTCTTGCACACTACCCAATGCATTCTTTTATAATCTGAAAATGACATTTTCCCTCCGAAGTGTCTTTTCACCTTCCCCAACCCTAAATCCAAAGGCCAAGATTAGATCTTGC
>SNQJ01S0015049.1:77669-95261 GCA_010110895.2 Picea sitchensis | reverse complement strand
TCCCTCCAAAATGAATCACTTGAAATATTAAAGTGATTTCACTTTATTACATAAGTGCTTTATGAAAATAAAGTCACTTTAAAATTAGAAGGTACACTTTATTAAAAAGTCACTTTAATAAAAGAACCACCTTAAACAACTTTATAAAAAACTATTACAAAGTTAAGTGCCTGGTAGTGTAAATATAAGGTAACATCCGCATACAAGACAAAACATGCGGAGTACCTCTCGAGCTAAAAAGGTAACACTTCACGGGCGCATACGGGCAGGTATGTCCATCATTCTTCTTGTCTCAGTCTGCCCCCATCTACACTACTCGATTGTGCTCACCCGATAGTCTTTTTCCCTTTTTGGTTTAAGGTTGGAGTGGGTCCCCTAGCTCGTGAGAGATCCCGGCCATTGGATCTTCTCTCTAGATCAACGAATGAGACTTAAACTTTCATTGACCCAGCTTAAATTCACTTTTTATTATTCCTCACTAAATAATTTGTTAACACTCCCTCTTAGTGAGGAATGGCTTTTCTACAATACCCAATTTTTCACGAAGATATTCAAATTTCCCTTGTGGCAGAGCTTTAGTCATAATGTCTGCAATCTGTTCATTTGTGGAAATGTACTTAAGCTTTACTACCCCCTTTTGTACTCGATCCTCGATGAAGTGATATCTAATTTCAATGTGCTTGGATCTATCATGGAAGACTGGATTCTCAGACAAATTGATACAACTTTGATTGTGAGAGTAAATTATGGTGGGATCCAATTTAGTGCCAAACAGGTCAACAAGAGCTTTCCTGAGCCAAATGGCTTCACAACTAGCTTGGATGGCAGCCATGTATTCAGCTTCTGATGAGCTGAGTGCAACTTATTTTTGTTTTCTGCTATACCATGATATCACCCCTGATCCTAAGGTGAAGCAACAACCGGAGGTACTCTTTCTATCAATGGCACTGCCAGCCCAATCAGAGTCAGTATAGCCCGAAAGCTTGGCTTGGTCTCCTTGTAAATATTGCAACACATAGTTTATTGTTCCCTTCAAATGCCTCTATATGTGTTTTGTTGCAATCCAATGTACCTTTCTGGGGTCTACCATATACTGACTAAGAGTGTTTACAACAAAACATATATCATGCCGAGTATTGGTTAAGTACATCAAATACCCAATTAATTGTTTGTAGATAGTAGGATTTACCTCTTCTGACTCACATGAACTTAATTTCTTGAGATTAGTGATCATGGGAGTGGTCATGGGCTTGCAGTCCTCCATCCCAAACCTCTTAAGAATCTCAATTGTATACTTCCCTTGGCCCAGAAAGGCCCTACCCTCTTGTTTCCAAACTTCAAGTCTAAGGAAATAGTGCATTAATCCCAGATCCTTCATCTCAAACTTCTTGGCTAGATCTTGCTTGCAAGCTGCTATAAGAGTTTCTGCTCCTATCAAGAAAAGATCATCAACATAGAGTATAAGTATAAGAATGTTACTATCTTTCATAAGGAGGTACAAGTTTGGATCAACATCACTTTTGATAAATCTATTACTCTGCAAATAGCTGTCAATCCTGGAGTACCAAGCTCTGGGTACCTGTTTGATGCCGTATAGAGATTTCTTTAGATGACAGACATGGCTAGCTCTGTCGTGGACTTCAAATCCCTTGGGTTGTTCCAGATAGACTTCCTCTTCAATACTACCATTAATGAAAGCAGTCTTGACTCTTAATGTCCATTTGATGTATTCTCCACCCCATCTGAGTGGCAATAGCAATGACAATACGAATGGAGGTGTATCGAGCTACTGGGGAAAACGTTTCTTCATAATCCACACCTTCCTTCTGAGAGAAGCTTCGAGCAACAAACCTAGCCTTGTGTTTGTCGATGCTTCCATATGCTGCATGCTTTATCTTGTATATCCACTTGGAGTTGACCATCGATTTATTCTGTGGTCTGGGTACAATTTCCCATATATCATTCTTTATTATGGAGGCATACTCTTCCACCATGGAATCCCTCCAGGGCTTTCTTACAATGGCTTCTTCAAAGCAAGTTGGTTTTGAATCAATCATACTGGTCATGAGAGCAACATACCCAGAATACCTCTGAGGGGCTACACTTGTTCTAACTGAAGTTTTTGGAGACTCTACTTATTCATTTGCTTCCTTCAACAGTTGTTCAACCCATTTTGGTTTCCTTTTCTTGGAAGTAGTCGGTTGCTCTTCCTCTTGATATTCCACTGTGGGAAGATCTACCCCTGCTGATGAGATCTTCTCCTCTTGACTGGGGGATTTAGTTTCAGAGGTGTCCTTGTCTTGATACGAGTTTCAGAGGGCTCTCTCTTCCTCGAAATTTACGTCTCCGCGTAGGACAGTTTTCCTGATGGTGGGGATATATATTTTGTAGGCTTTGGAGGTCTCACTGTACCCCACCAAAATCCCTTCTCAACTGTAGGATTGAGCTTAGTCCTTTTCTCAACAGGGAGATGGCAGTAGGCAACACACCCAAAGATCCTAAGGTGACTGATGTCTGTTTTCTTTTCGGAGTCACGTTTCCCAGTACTTTGTGGGGACTTTTGTTTTGAAGATAGACTGCAGTGTTGCAAGCTTTTGCCCAAAGAAACTTAAGAAGATTCTGATCATGCAACATAGCTTTTGCCGCACCTACAATAGCTCTGTTCTTCCTCTCTGAGACCCCATCTGTTGGGGGGTATAAGGAACTGTTAGTTCTCTTTTGATTCCAGCCTCGGCACAAGCCCTCTTGAAGGCATGTGAGGTGTACTCTGCTCCATTATCATACCTAAGGGCCTTTATCCTCTTTCCTGTTCGAGTTTCAACAAGGGCCTTAAATTCGAGAAACTTCTTGAGAACTTCTTCTGAGGTTTTTCCTGTTAAGAAGTAAATCCAGGTTTTCCTGGAGAAATCATCTATGAAAGTGATGTAGTATTTGAACTTGCCTTCTATGGATAATGAGGACATGGGGCCACAGATATCAGTATGAATTAGGTCTAAAATGCTCTTGGACCTTGATTCACTCTTGGGGAAGGGTGCCCGTACATACTTGCCTAGAACACACCCTTTACATATTTCATGGTGTTCTGAAGTGACTGAGGGCATTCCTGTCACGATCTTACCCAAGATTTTAAGGGCACTATGTCCAAGATGAGCTACTCACCTATGCCATAACTCACAGTCCCTGGTATTGTTGCTGCTTGCTAGAGCGTAGTGGGAGTCAAACTGTAATTTATAGTTATACAACTTGTCCTTTCTTACTTCAATGATTTGTTCAGATCCCTTGCTCAACCCCCTAGGCTTGATGTAGGCCCTTCGATCCTTGAAGGAGACCTCATAACCCTTGTCTTCTAGAGCTGATACTAAGACTAGATTCTTCTTCAGTCCAAAGACATAGAGGACACCTGATAGGTAGAGAGGCTTACCAGACTCCCTCTTAAACCTAACAGTTCTGACTCCCTTTGGATGGTAGGCATAGTCATCACCAAGTAGGATTTCAAACCCAAATTCCTTCTCACTCAAGTTGCTGAAGTAATGGTTGTGGCTAGTCATGTGACTGGAAGCTCCACTATCTATATTCCAGACCTCATTGGTTTGGGTGGAGGACATACAGGGCGTACACACTTCATCTGCCATTTCAATAGAGAGAGTTGTCCCAGTTAACGTAGCTCTGATACCATGTAAAATAATAAAAGAAAATACGAACAGGTAGAGAAAGCACATTCTTTGTGAAAAATAATAATAGCTCAAGACARAACAGAGACAGAAAATTGAAGGAGGTAATATATTATTTATCTCAACTGGAAGAGAATACAAAAATATGCTAGTTGTCTTCTTACAACTTTTTCTCTGTCAATGAACCCCGTACTCCTGTAGCCTATGGTTAGGATTCCTGTAGCTTGTACAAACCCGTACAACTCGAGATTCTATGCTCAGAATGAACCCATACACTCTGTATTGTGTATATTTCCTTTGCCGTGACCTGTGTAAGACATCAAAATAACTGAGACCCTACTCGGTCTGTGTATGCAGAGGTGCAAGTGACTTCACGGGCGCGTACAGGTAGGTCTGCCCAACGTTCTTTTTGTCTCAGTCCGCCTCCATCTACACTACTCGATTGTGCTCACCCAATAGTCTTTTTCCCTTTTTGGTTTAGGGTTGGAGTGAGTCCCCTAGCTCGTGAGAGATCCCAGCCATTGGATCTTCTCTATAAATCAACGGCTGGGACTTAAACTTTCATTAACCCAGCTTAACATCACTTTTTATTATTCCTCACTAAATAATTTGTTAACAATTGTTCTCTTAGTCAAAGACTTTCATTTGGGTGCTTTGCTTGTAAATTTTAGTGGCTAGAACTTGGTGTTGTAGCAAAAGTTTGCTACAGCCACAAGGCTGCCCTAGTGTATTGTTGATAACATCTTTTTGCAGCCCTATTTTGCCATAAAAACTTGTGTTTAAGTATTGGGATGTTATCCACATGATTAGGGCTTGATTGCCCAATAATTATTTGATGTTTTGGATGGTTAATTTTGCAGCTAGTAACATCTTTATTTGCTGATCTATACATTTCCATACTGCTGCAATTTGGGACAGCAAGGATTCTTGCTTGATCTCCTTTGATAAAAGGCTTGGTTTATGATTATTCGTCTTTTTCTAGGCAGGGTAATATTGTTTTGCAGGTACAAAACACTTGGCAACCATCTCCTCCTTCACAAGACTCTTTTCATACGACTCTTCATCTCCAAGATTGACCTATACTTTTCATTTCAATCCCCCTAGGGTCACTGGGATTCCCCCCTTGTGGTGACTTATCATCACTAAAGCGAGGGGAGTGTCTATCTAAGGTGACAATGGGTAGGTACTCCCATAGTTGTCACACTTCCGTGGATTGGGTTGGGCTTTTCCCAATATACAGATTGTGCGATAACAGGGACCAAGCATGTAGTGCAGGGATCTGGAACAATGTCATTCCGTATGGAGTCGGCAGATGTGTTGAGAGTGACAAATGTGCTATGGGTGCCAAAACTCAGGAAGAGTGTGCTTTCAGTCTCAGCGATCGAGGAGAAGGGCTATGAGGTTTTGTTTCGAGATGGACATGTGTTGTTCATGCCCAGAGGATCTAGCTCAAACACAACAATGGTTCTTGGAGTTAGAGAGAGCAACTTGTATAGGATGAGGGGCTAGCCTATGCGAGCTATGGCAAGCAACAAAGTGACAGAGGACAAGGAGCAAGTAGCTCCGAAGGTTGTGCAACTTAGAGAGAGTCAACCTTTAGGATCTGGTGAGAAGGAGCAACCTTTCAAGTATGTCAAGAGGAAGTTAGACTTTAGAGGGAGTCAACAGGCTCAAAGGGAGAGTCAATCGTCCAGAGGAAGTCAACCTTCGGGTTCAGGTGCGAGAGAGGAGTCTTCCAAGACTGTTAGGAAGGTGTCATGGGTTGAGGAAGCCAAGCAACATGCTCAGAAGCGGGAGGCTTCTAGGAGCAGGGTGTCTTCCAAGAAGGGTCCATGTCATACAATGGGATTTGCTTCTGTTTCAAAGGGAGCAACTATGGTAGCGGATCTAGTGTGGGAGGCAAAGCCACTTCCAGTGTGGAAGATAGATCTACTTCTAGGTGATGGTGGATGGAATACCTCCCTTGCTAAGAGGGAGTGTTAATGTTTTGTAGCATCGGGAGGTATTCCCACATTGGCCTTGGTGTCGGGCATGTGGGAATCATTGTTGGCACTCACATTGCATTTTACATTTTGTGAAAACCCATTGTATATTGAGTTGGGGCTTCACACCCACTTGGAGGAATAAACAATTCTAATTTAATGTTGAGTTTAGAAGGGGTTCCTAAACTCACTCATTAGACTTCTATAAAAGGAGAGGCAATGTGAGGAGACACTTATCACATCTCATTGTGACATTATGGAGTTGGCATAAGTGAGTGAGCACTTGTGCCAAGGAGATTGGGAGGCAAAATTTCAGCAAGGAAATTCTTCACTTTGGCAAATCTGTCCTAGGGTTTATGTTCTTCTTTTCTAAATTTTTCAGCCAAAAGAGAGAGGCCACACGTGTTAGAGGAGCATCAGAAGCAGGTCGTACAATCCGTACAGGTGACGTTAGTAGGTCGTACAGTAGATTTGTAAGTTGGAAGGGGTTTTCCGGAATTTGCTGAAAGTTGTAACTTTGCTGGAGGATTGTTTTTATCCTCATAAATTCTCAATATGAAAATTTTATAGAACATGAATTTTGTGTCTCTTGTGTATGGATGATCTCTCTTTGATCTGTGTTTCCGCTGTAATTTTCTGTCATAATTTCAGTGTAAAATTATTCAGTGATAACATCCCTAGTTTACTATTTGAGGTCACTTGGAAGTAATTTTCAGATCTGAAATTGAATGCATTGATTGCCTGAAAATTGACACCAACTTGGTCCTCTTCTCTACCGATACATGGATATAAACTGGACAACCAAAGATGCGGAAATGACTCACCTCTAGCTTCACATCAATGAATGCCTCCTCTGGTGTCTTGTCTTCCAAGATCTTATGAGGACACTGGTTTTGGATGTAGACTGATGTGTTACATGGCTCTGCCAAAAAAAACATGGGCAAGTTCTGGTCATGTATCATGGCCTTAGAAGCCCCTATGATGGATTGATTCTTCCTCTCTGGAACCCCATTCTATTGTGGTTTGTATGGAATTGTTATTTCCCTCTTGATTCCTACCTCCTTGCAGAAACCCTTGAACTCCTTGGAGGTATACTCTTCCCCATTGTTTGACCTCAAGACTTTGATCTTCTTTTCTATTTGGTTTTCAACTAGAGCTTTGAACTTCTGAAACTTGCCAAAAACCTCACCCTTGGTATTTAAGAAGTAGATCCAAGTCTTGCGAGAGAAATCATCAATAAAAGAAACATAATACATGCTTCCTATCATTGATACTATTGACATCGGTCCATGAACATCCAAATGTACTAGGTCTAAAATCCACTTAGACCTATGTTCGTTGCCTGGGAAGGCAGCCTTGGTATGCTTGCCAAGCATGCACCCTTTGTATACACCATGTTCCTCAATACTGAATTCTAGAAGACCCGTGACTATCTCTCTCAGAATAGGTAATTCCCTGTGATGTGGTGCCCCATCTTCTTGTGCCACAACTTGCAGAAGCTATCACTCTTATGCACCAAGGCTTGAATAGGTTCACCCTTGTTAGCACACTTTGACCCCAAATCAGATCTGAAATACAGTAAATCAGCGGGTAAAAGAATGCTAATTCTAGGAGAGAATGCCCTAAGTGTCACCAAAAAACATCCTCTTTGTTCGGGCTAGTGCATGCCAACCTCAGGGGGGTGTACCTAAGTTGTTTCTTGCTATCATAAACCTGCAAAATCTGCAATTAAATGCCTTAAAACAACAGCAAGAAAATTCGTCTTCAGATAGCGTTTAAGCCGCCGAAGGTTAACACTGTTTAAAATTTTATTGGACGAAAAACCTTGCAATATAAGTAATTTTAATGAAAAAGAGAGAAGGGAAGATGTGGTATTCTAAGGCTGAAAATACCACAACAATATGCTAAAAGCAACTAATCAGTGCATAAAAATTAATACAATACCGACAAGAATTGATAGCTTGATACCAACACACCAAAACTTTATTATTGCTCTTGCCAAAGGGTTGTTTGCACCACTAAACACAAGTAAATAACCGACAAAGTATTGCTCTTTTATCACAAACTAGAAGCTAGAATAAGGAGAAGAATGATGTGAGAGAGAGAGTACTGTTGTTGCTTAGAGAAATTGACCCTGAATAATCAGAAGGAGCCTCCAATATATAGAGAGATGAGGCGTACATGTGTGGCAAAAATAGGAGGATGTACATCCAAAATAAGAGGGCACACATACGAAAGAGGTAAATTAAGGCGCATGGTTTAAGAAGGGGGAGATAAGGCACAGATGTGTAGGATAGAATAACACATGTACTAATAAAAGGAGGCGAGTGAGTGGATAAGGGAGAGTTAAATGGAGGATAATGTAAGTGTGCATGGGATATGGGTTGAGAGGATGCACATGTGTGAGGGGAGTGAAGTGTGCAAATGAAAAATAAGAGAGAGAGACATGCATGCGTGTGTGGAAGAGAGGAGGTAGAAGCCATGCTCATGGTGGAGAAATATAGAATTACAGCTAAGAGATAGGGAAAGAGCATGGAGACTAGGATATCACAGCTAGATGTGGGAGTTAAGGAGTTGGGGATAATTATGCTAAATAATAGGGATTAGAAAGGGAGGGGCATTAAAGGGACAATGCGCTAGAAACTAGGGAAAATGGGCACATTAGGAACATTGTGCTATAAATTAGGGAGAGAAAGGTGGGAGGTGAGAGAGAGAGAAAAGGGAAGCACATTAAGACAATGTGGAATGGGGAATGGGAAGGGCATTAAGTGAGACAGTACTGCTGGACTTGGGGAATGATACACGTGAAGAGTTAATAGGTGAGGATGGGGGCATGGGAAGAAATAGGGATGATAATGCGCTAGATAATAGGGAGTTAAGGGGAGTTGAGGGGATAATTATGCTAAATAATAGGGATTAGAAAGGGAGGGGCATTAAAGGGACAATGCGCTAGAAACTAGGGAAAATGGAGGCACATTAAGACAATGTGCTATAAATTAGGGAGAGAGAAAGGTAGAGGCTAGAAAATAGGGAAAAGGGAGGCACATTAAGACAATGTGCTAGGAAATAGGGAATAGGAAGGAGCATTAAATGAGACAATGCACTAAGACTTAGGGAATGATACACATGGAAAAAGAGATATGCGTAAGGAATAGGGAGCATGAGGAAAAATAGGGATAATGCATGAGAAAAAGGAGTTAAGAAAGGGAAGGTTTATCTTTAGTCAAAACACGTAAATTTATCATGTGTGCCAACTCGTCTTTAGCACATGTGCCACGTGTCCTCAAGCAAAGCACCCAAGTTGGCCATTTGTCACCCTCTAAAACTTCCACATGTCGGAAAATGAACCTGTCACTTGTGATCATGTATGGTGACCACACCTACTAAATATAGTCCTACTAAAAATAGACATGCAAAAAATATTAGTCACCCTATAAAATAGGAAAACCCCAAATATGTCTGGGACCACTAGGAGATCACTGCCAAATATAGTGTCTAAAAATAGATGCTGCTAAAAATAGAATCTCCTCGCATGTCAATGAAAATATACTCATCGGATTCGATTTTCAGTGAGGAATCTGAATATGTGATCAAAATCATCCTCTGAGGCCTAGACCTCCACATGCTAAAAACAATAAATTGCTCGCATGTCGTTCGAAAAAGGCTCAATGGACTCGTGAGCTTGCAAGGAATCTGAATATGTGATCAATATTGCCATGAGGACCTCCGATCTCTTTCTCCTCAAAAGTAGGTAATCTACTATATATAGACATCTCTCTCTATCCATGAAGACCTGTGCAAACTTCTGTCTCTTAATTAAAGAACACTACCTAACTAGTCCTGTATT
The DNA here is from genome assembly GCA_010110895.2 of Picea sitchensis. Taxonomy (NCBI): domain Eukaryota; kingdom Viridiplantae; phylum Streptophyta; class Pinopsida; order Pinales; family Pinaceae; genus Picea; species Picea sitchensis. The sequence continues at coordinate 85,761 of SNQJ01S0015049.1, read as the reverse complement.
GTACATGGCGGGAACCAACCCTGGCTCAAAACACAACTATCTATGGGAAAATCTCTGAATGCCAACCAAAAATGAACATGCTGGCACTTAATCCTTAGGATTTTCAAGGGAGAAAATCTAGGGGTTAACAATAGCGACTCAAGGGGACAGGATCCCCCTGTGGGATGTCGAGAACCTGTGAATCTCCGTGCCTGAAAACTGTGTGTAATGCTCTGTGAGAAAACTGAAAGAACATACCAATAGACCCCTGTACTTGTCTGTAGAAGGAAAGGCCTTGTAAGTTGACATGTGATCCAAAAAGCCTATCTAATGGGAAATGTAGTCAAAGAAAATATAAACCTCCTACTGACTAGCTGAAAAAACAAGGGGTCTCATCCAAATCCGGTACCTACCACCACCTACTATGTACACTCCTCCTCGTGGTAAATGTGTTGAAGTTGACACATGAGAGAGTCACTTAGTTAGATGTCAATAATGTAAACACTTGCCAAGTGCGAAAAAACCCACCAATAATGCCAATGGGCCCTAAGGTACGAGCACAACTTGTCACTATGAAAGATGTATTGAAGTCGAACAATGACAAGGATCATTTAATCAGGGCCCAATAATACTTAGCCTTGTCGAATGTGAAATAACCGCCAATGAGGCTAACGACCATCAAGGTGCTCTACTTCTGGATCATTCCCAAATAATGTGTCAGAGTTGATGCAGGATGATCTGCTGAAAGAAAAAGCAATGATGAAAACTCCTCCCTCAGCACGAAGTGATAAATCAAGAAGATATAAGATGTATGGTACCATGTCCCTCCGCTGGATGAGGGGGACGATTGACTCAAAGCAAATGACTCAATGGAAAGCAATGAAGAGACAAAACATAAGATGACTCAATACTCTCCCATGTCTCTTCAACTCTACCCTTCCTAATAGACTCAATGCTTTGGAATATGAACAAATGGATCCTCATCCAGGCGCACTCTAATGATAAGACGACAGAAGACTCAACAAATATATGATAAGACACTCAGAGGATTTGAACCAACCGGACAACAATGAAGGAGCAAACTACATCACAAGACATGACCACATGCTAATATAACAAGGAAAAAATCAGTGACTCTTACTAGGCTTGAGAAAGGATGATCGTGAAAGGAAAAATATGCAAAACAAAATGGTTAAATTGTTGTCCTAAAACATAAAAATCAACAAGACTGAAATATGAAAATGACATTGCGGAAAGGAAAAGAAACTACATATAATCAACAAATTTGAACAAAGACTACTACCCCCAAAAAACCCAAATTTCACCTCAAAGCTACCATGCTCAATCAACATACTCGAATGACCAATGTAACCATGCAACTAGGTGATTAGTTAGATGGGAAAGATCAACAGAGTCAATCCTCCAATGCATCCCATCATGAAATCTCATAAGTCGGAAATATGCCTTGATGTACTTGCTACTGAAAGAATAGTTGAAAGCTATTGGTTGGAATTTGGAACATGGTACTTCAACAATAATAAGCATGAATGCATGAGAGCCGAAACTCTTAGAATCTACCTACTGAAATACCTCCATCATTCTCAGCTCAAATGGATCATGATGAATCCTAATATCCAAACACTGATCAGTCAAAGGATTCTCTTGAAGAACAAAACTTGAAAGTGCGATCATAGGAAAAATGTAAGGAATATCATTTTTTGGTTGAACCAAAAATGGCTCCTCCTATTGCGATGGTATCTGATCAAGCTGTTTCTAAACCACTGCTGGGATGTGCACGGATGAAGTCTCTTTCTAATCCAATTCTGCATAGTTGATTTGTGGTTCCTCCTCTTGAAATTTTTCATCATCACTGGAATGAACCAATGAACACACTTGAGCACTCAACTCTTCATCTTCATCTTCTTGGAACATGGTTAGGAACATGGATCGAAGGAAACTTATATGCTGCAAGGAAATTTCTTTCTAACTTGATAGCAGCAACTTGGGCCTCCTCCAGATTTTGAGGGTTTTTATTCCTGAGAAACATACCAAAAATTCCATCATATGTGTCAAGATAGTATTTCAAAGCCATAGCATCATTAGGTCTTATAGTGATGGGAATTCTATAATAAGTCATAGAAAAACGAGCATTAAACTCATTGACAGTCTCATTCTCGTTCTTTTGAAGATTATCAAAAGTTTTAAGTAAGAAAAAGTTATCTTGTTTATCCACCCATCTTTCTGTGAACTTCTCTTGGAAGGAATCCCATCCATCGATGGAGGCATCAGGAAGGGATTTGTACCGTGTTTGTGCATCCCCTTCAAGGGTCTACACAAACATTCTCATATTCCACCTCACAATCATCCACCACTTTTAAAAATTCAGCCAAGTGATCTTCAACAGATACTCCAAACTTCCTTGCAAACAAAGGTAAGCGTTTGATATTCACTTGCAGGTAAGTCATGAGGGTGATTAGGAAATGCAACAAAACTCAGTGGGTCATAAGTAGAGAATCTAAACCTTATTGTACTCACAACTCCAGCCATAATATTAATCTGAGATGAAAACAAGCACAGTTGCTGCCATAATATTAGCTTGAGATGGTGTCAAAGTTACACTCACTATATAACTTGTCGAAAGAACTTACCAAAGAACTCGATATGCTTACCAACTTAGGAAGAGTTCCTAGTGAAAGTATATTCTTATTTGGGAAAATATGTTAGGGTTCGCTCAGCTTTGGAACTAGACCCTGTGTCAGATCGAATCCGAGTGATTTGCCTTGAGTTCCCCAGTGGAGCCGACCCTGTTTCCTGTGGAGTCACCAAGTGAGTCTAAATAAAATAAATCAGATAAAATAAAAACTCACCAATGTCGTTGAATCCGAGGATTGACGTGTTCCCCAGCAACAATGTCAATTTGTTAGCACATTTTTTGACCCTAAATCAGATCCAAAATATAGTAAAATCAGCAGGTAAAAGAATGTTAATTCTAGGAGAGAATGCCCTAAGTATCACTGACAAACCTCCTCTCCCTTCAGGCTGGTGCGTTCCAACCTCAGGGGGGTGTCCCTAAGTTGTTTCTTGCTGTCATCAACCTACAAAATCGGCAATTAAATGCCTTAAAACATCAACGAGAAAATTCATCTTTGGATAGCATTTAAGCCATCGAAGGGTAAGCAACACTGTTTAAAATTTTATTGGACGAAAAACCTTGCAGCATAAGTAGTTTTAATGAAAAAGAGAGAAGGGAAGATGTGATATTATAAGGCTGAAAACACCACAACAATATGGTAAAAGAAACTAATCAATGCATAAAAATTAATACGATACCGACAAGAATTGACACCTTTATACCAGCACACCAGAACTTTATTATTGCTCTTGCCAAATGGTTGTTTGCACCACTAAGCACAAGTACACAACCGAAAAAATATTGCTCTTTAATCATAGACTAGAAGCTAGAATAAGGAGAAGAATGATGAGAGAGAGAGAGTATTGCTGTTGTTTAGAGAAGTCGACCCCCAATAATGAGGAGCCTCCAATATGTTGATTTCTATAACTCAACAACATAAATTAATATCAATAATTTTACTTGCCCAGAAATTAACTAACTGTTGTTCTAACTTTTGAAAATTATGTATTTAATTTACAGCCGAGTTATAAACTAAAATAGCACAACAGAAACACATAGAGAACCAAGTACATAAATGGACAAACACCAGAAGTTACCCTGGAAACTCCAATGTGGGGAAAACCAGCCAAGGATGGGCTTTATTGAGCTTCTTGAGCAAGTTTAACAGCAGCAATTACATACAGTAAAACTAAGAAAACTATAACAACAACTTCAGAAATTCTTACAGCACCAATCTGCCCTGTTTTGGTAGTTGCACGGCCCTCCAAAACTCAGCCTAACAGGCCACAGTACAGCCCAGCTGACTTGGCCACTTCCAAGTACTGTATGGTTGTCTTAGTGCACCCTTCTGGGCCTCTGAACAGCCCAAAAATCTCTATTGCTCGAATGTTGTATAGTACGGCTCTGTGTACCCTGTGGTACGACCTGTATGGCCTTGAGAATATGAGTAGTATCCCACTGCCCACTCTTAGCAAATTCTGCCAGCTCCTTGCTACCCTTGCTTTGCTCAAATAGCYCTCATGCGCCCCTGAAGTTGGCTGCTTTGTTCTGCTCTTCTCAGCAAAAATCAGCCACACTCTTCTGCTCATGTGCCCTCTTTCAACTTACTTGCTCAACTCACAAATGAGAATGGTGTCTTCTCACCCTCAGCGCCTTCATTTATCCTCCTAGCAGCCACCTTTTTGTCTTGAATTGTGTGCCAATTCAGCCTCCAAGGCTCCAAGGAGGTGTGCCCCCCTTCTGCTGGACCCCATAGTCTACTCACAAGCCCACGAGGTGCATGGTTTAAGAATGGATTACATAAGTGAAGTGGAGTGCGCATGGAATGAAAGAAGGGAGAGATAAGACGCACATGTGTAGGGAGAGAATAACACATGTACTAATAAAAGGAGGTGAGTGAGTGGATAAGGGAAAGTTAAATGGAGGATAAAGTAAGTGCACATGGGATACGGGTTGAGAGGATGTGCATGTGTGAGGGGAGAGAAGTGTGCAAACGAAAAATAAGAGAGAGGGAGACATGTGCACGTGTGGAAGAGGAGGAGAGTCAAATACATGTGCATGAGTGGAGGGAAATATAGGGAGTTATGCCAGGGAATAGGGAAAGAATGCATGTAATTAGGATAATGCGCTAGATAATAGGGAGTTGAGGGAATAATTATGCTAAAGAATAGGGATTAAAAGGGAGGCACATTAAAGAGACAATGCACTAGAATATAGGGAAAATGGAGGCACATTAAGGCAATGTGCTAGAAATTAGGGAGAGAGAAAGGCGGAGGCTAGAAAATAGGAAGAAGGGAGGTACATTAAGACAATGTGCTAGGAAACAAGGAATAGGAAGGTGCATTAAATGAGACAATGTGCTAAGACTTAGGGAATAATACACATGGAAAAGGAGATATGTGTAAGGAATAGGGAGCATGAGGAAAAATAGGGATAATGTTTGAGAGAAAGGAATTAGGAAAGGGAAGGTTTATCTTTAGTCAAAACACGTAAATTTATCACGTGTACCAACTCGTCTTTAACGTATGTGCCACATTTCCTCAAGCAAAGCACCCAAATTGGCCATTTGTCACCCTCTGAAACTCCCACATGTCAGAATCTGAACCTACCACTTGTCATCCTATACGGCGACCACACCTTCTAAATATAGTCTTGCTAAAAACAGACATGCCAAAAATATCAGTCACCCTAAAAAATAGGAAAACCCCAAATATGTCTGAGACCACTAGGAGACCATTGCCAAATATAGTATGTCTAAAAATAGAGACTGCTAAAAATAGAATCTCCTCGCATGTCAATGAAAATATACTCATTGGATTCGATTTTCAGTGAGGAATCTGAATATGTGATTAGAATCATCATATGAGGCCTAGAACTCCACCTGCTAAAAATAGTAATATGCTCGCATGTTGTGTGAAAAAGGCTTAATGGACTCGTGAGCTCTCAAGAACTTTGAAAATGTGATCAATAATCTATGTGGACCTTCGATCTCTGTCTCCTAAAAAATAGGGAATCTACTATATATAGACATCTCTCTCTATCCAAGAAGACCCATGGAAACTTCTGTCTCTGAAATAAAGAACACTACCTAACAAGTCCTGTACATGTACCTAGTGGGAACTAACCCTAGCTCAAAACATAACTATCTCTGGGAAAATATTTGAATGCCAGCCAAAAATGAACATGTTGGCTCTTAATCCTCGGGATTTTCAAGGGAGAAAATCTAGGGGTTAACAACCCTGCAACCTACACAAATTACCGTCTCTAACCCTTATTGCCTAAGTTGTATTTGGGCTAGATTCCTTCAGTCTAATGAGAACTTGTTGGTTCTTGAACTCCATTGCAAAACCCTTATCCTCCATAATCGAAGCTAAAAGTAAATTCTTCTGGAGACCTAGTACAAACAAGACATCGTCAAAATCTAAAGAATTACTTGACTCGAGTTGGAAGGGAATAGTACCAATTCCTGCCACTGTGTACTTGGCATCATCACCAAGCTCAACTTGTACTCCCAAGTCTTGCTTCTTCAGACTAGAGAACAACTTTCGGGTTGATGTCATATGGCGAGATGTCCCACTGTCCACATACCACGCATTCCTCTGAAAGGCAAGATAACAATGAGAAATCCTTCTCAAACTTGGTAGAAAACTCGTTCATCTAAGTTTCTGCAAAGGTTGCTACCTGCTCCTGTTATTGCTTCCCTTTACCCTTCTTCTTATTTGGACGTTATGATGCATAATGACCATGCTTATGGCAACTGAAGCACTTGATTTTACTCAAGTCCTTCTTTCCTGGCTGTGAGGTTGATTCCTCACTCTTTCCCTTACCCTTGTTGGGTCCTTTACCTATGTCCTTATTTGATGGACCAAATAGAGCTAGGTTCTCTTCGCCGTCCTTCTTGTCAGCCTTTGACTCCATCCGAGTCTCCTCCTGGATACAATAATCCCAAAGCGTCTCAAAGTCAGAAGGTTTTCCTGAGCACAAATACCTTTGACAAATGGTTCCCATGATGCTCGGAATCCATTTAGTGCTATGTTCACTAACTCTGCATCTTCAACCTTCTCCCCAACTACAACAAGTTGATCACGAATTTGCGTGATCTTCATAAGGTAATCGGTGATTGTGTCTAATCTAGTCATCACTATGGATCTGAGTTTGTTTCGCAATATCATCTTCCTGTTTATGTTTTGACTCTGGTAGAGACTAATCGGGGCATCAAACATCTCCTTCACTGTCTATTTGTCGTATACATGAGGGATCATATGATCCTTAATGACATTCAAGATCATCCACTTGGCCTTCACTTCTCTCTTGTTGTGAGCTATCAATTGTTGTAGATCTACAGGCCGAGTAGCAACGTCCTTGATAATATCCCAAAGATCATTCTCTTCTAGTAAAAGTGTAACCCTCACTTTCCATGATAAGAATTCGAGGTACCATCCAATCTGTCCTCAAACCTGAGGCTAACTGATGCCATCTTTGAGATCTACTGCACAACCAAATCTGAAAATGAAACTTTGAAACCCTCTCACTTTTGTTCCTTATTCCTTTAGTTGATTTACCGTTGCAAATCCTAGAGAATCTCAATCAAAGAAATAAGCTTTGATGCCATGTGAAAAATCCAAGCCCTAGGTGACTAAAGTACTTATGATCTCAATTAAACAAGTAATTGTTGAATTTAATTAATGCTGAAATTAAATTTCAGACCATAGCATTAAGCACACAATAGCTAGAAATTAAATAACGGAAGCATAAAAATGAATTTTGTATAGACATAGGTAATTACCCTTGTTGCCATCCTTATACACACTTGCAGACGTGAGCTAAGTCCTGTTCACTTAGTGTGTCCTCGGAGGCACAATGCCTAGGTTCAAAGTCCACGTTGTCACTTTGACTTGAACCTCTTCTGTCTAGGCTAACTCCTAGGGAAGCCAAGGGGGGTAGACCCTAGTTACTAGATGAGATAAAGAATTTAATGTTCTAGGAGTTGGTTTTAATTGGTTAAAAGGTTAATGGGAATCTAGCCTATGATGTCAATCAGCAAATGCAAGATGCAACTATCTAAGTATGAGAGTCAAACCTTTCCCAGGGCAACTAAGACTAGTGCCTAAGATTGGGTAATGGGGTCAACTAAGTTAAGGGGATGTTCGTTACAAGATAATTACAAGTTTACGGAAGTTTACAAAAGATAGATATAACTAGTTACAAAGAATATATCAGATACACAGTTTAAGACTAGATACAAGATATACAATATACTAACAAGTTTGCTCGCATGTGCAGGAATTAAAGATACATAAGATAAAGAAATCAACACATGAAGCCAAGCATGCTCACAACAGATAGAGCTCCGTTGGACTGCTTTTCAATGGCCAAGAGACACAAATCACTCAAGATCCAATCAAGAGAATGCCTCCAGGTGGATGCGCACTTCTTGAAGGATCACACCACAGATACAGGAACAGAATAAAGATGAAAGCT
>SNQJ01S0015049.1:54463-77659 GCA_010110895.2 Picea sitchensis | reverse complement strand
TTGAAATTCTTGTGTCTGTTTAACTTTAGATTGTCTTAATGATGTTTCATATTATCTTTATGTCAGATCTGATTCATAGGATATAGTTCTTTATGGCTGCAACGCAACTCTGTTTCCTTTAATCTGAGTTAGGAATGTTTCCACAGTTCTGAGTTTAATCTATCTTACGCAAGTCCATAGAGAGCATAAGACTGTATGGATTTGTCTAAGCATTCTTCTTACCCTTCCCTATTTTCTTTGTCTTGGTTGCGCTTCGGGTGAGACTTCTTCCCTTCAAGGAAGATGAAAATGTCAGCGCTCTAGACTACCTTGATACCTTTTGTTGGTAACCTGAGAAGGACCCTGGTCTAATCAATTCCACGCCAACAAAATGGTTCCATTGCTGGGACCCGTTTCAAGAGGGAACCTGTAGGGAGAATGCTTCCACGGATCCATCGATACGATATTCACCAGTGGTGGGAGAGAAATTGTGATGCCTTCATATGGAAAGAAGCGGAGTTGCGAGGTAAATCTGTGAAAGATACAAGAGAGGTTATCTTGTACTTAGAAAGATCAAGCGACCAGTACGAGATATTTTGGGTTAAATTTCCGAAAGAACTATTCCATTGGATAGAAAGGCTCCAAGAAGCTCCGAAATTCCAAGAATGAGTCAAGAAGACGTGTACTTGGGATACATAAAAGATTGCAGTGCTTCATCGGCTGGATCATCCGATAATGCGAGCGGTCGATTTCTGGGTCAATACAACACTGGAAGGATACATTATCGAGTTTGCAACTGAGAACCACCAGTCTTTTTCAAGGGCAGAAGCGTATTTCAAGAAATACGCACGGGGAAGGCTACTGAGAGAAATCCCCTTGTGGATTAAGGTTTTCTTGATGGAGGAGGGGATGTTGGCCATTTCCTCGATTGAGATGATAGCCTAAACACCCACGCTTGGGGTGCCTGAGAAAGGCGAGAGGGTTCTTTGATAAATGGGGGAGCAGCAAGAAATGGATGCAAGGAACGAGCGAGCCTTGAAAAGAGTCGCCATAGTTGAGAAGTGGTGGCGTGGTAAGATAAAGAAAGCAGTGAAGCAGTCTGAGGTGTTGAGGAAGGAACTCAAACTAGGAGAAGTCGACGAAGGAAAGGAGGAAGATTTGCGGAAGATGAGAAGACAAGAAAGACTGGCCAGTGAAAGACTAAGTGAGAGAGAAGCGCAGAGAGAAAGAAGTCCCCAAGAGGGTGTTATGTCCCCATTTTAGGACATTATAACATTACAGAGTGTTATGCTTACCAGAGTAGCCATATAGGGGTGACAGAGAGTTCGGGAGATATTGAGGAGTTTTATTGGGCCCGACTTGCATCGTTCATCATCAGGATCCATTCTGCACAACTTGGCTTTGGTTTCGTTGCATTCTGACGATTTCCGTAATTTTGAGTTATTATGAGTCATATCTTAATTAAATTCACTAAGAAGGTCATAATGGACATATTACTTGGAGAAACCTCTTAGTGTAATAGCTCATTGGAACGAGAGGAAGAGCGTTACAGGATAAGACGATGAGAAGTGACTTTCAGTGGTCGGAGAAGCCATCAGGATGGATAAATCACTTTTTAGAGGTAAAATGGTTAATTAATTAATTAATTAATTAAGTTATTTAATCAAGGAATAATAAAATAAAGTAAAAGTCCCTCGGAGGGAAAAGTTCAACAACGAATTAGGGTTTCAGGAAGCTATAAAGGAAGGGTAAAGCAACCTAATTCATGATTATGTTATGATTTGATGTTGAGATATTTGCAAAGGAGGAGGAAATCGACCCCCTTGTTGTTTTGTGGATTTCTGGAGGAAACCACCACCATTGATCGGTTTCGGTGTTGAGAGACACACCCTAGCGTATCGGAGATACCATCCAGGTATTTCACCATGCATTACAGTGTCCAGTTCAATGATTGCACAACTCAACCAGTGAGGGTGCAAGTGTTTGAGGGAGGGTTTGTGCGGCCGCTTGTGACATTTCATATTTGGCCAATTCCTTCGGACCCATTAGAGAGCTAGCTAGGGCGCACCTATTGAGCCATCTGTCGTCAGTTTCCGACGGTGAAATCTACCGAAAAGCGGAAAATGGTCATTTAGGGCACAACTCCAGAGGAAGCACATTTGGGGTTCCAGGGGACATTCTGGGGTAGATATGAGGAATCCCTTCCAACCAATTACAGAGGATACCAGGACGATCGTTCAGAGCTATACATCGTCAGATTCCGTCGGTGGAATCACTAGGGCGCACTCATTGAGCCCAGGAGGTGCGCAAACCCCCAGGGGGTGACATCCAGAGCTCCAGAGGTCGGATCTTTAATCCGACAATCATTAAGATCAGTCTAGAGGCCAGGGCGCATCTTTTGAGATAGTTTCCAGCTCATTCCGATGGGTATCGCCATCAAGGCAAGTTTTCTGGATTCTACAGCATTTACCGTGAGCTGCCAAACTGCTTTTTGCCGATCTATCCGTGCATGCGCAGACCAAGACCCATTCTTCTAATCACGGGTATTTCTTATCAGTTATTTTGTATTCCAGTGACAATCCATGAGATCTAACTAACGATTATCATATCTGCTTCCAGTTATTATTGTATTTCCTGCTTTTTCAGCATTATATATATATATATATATCAATGAGTTGTGTTGTCCTTATTTCGCATGCATTGTCTTATACTGCTAAAACACATAATAAATTGGAACACACATGCGAACATCACCAAGCATGTTCACATAGTAACTCAAACGCATTCGAAAACCCCTAGAGTATCAGATTCAATGGCCAAAACCGTAGTTCAGCGGTAGATATCGAGATCAGCTGGATTAGGGATATTCCAGTGGTATTAGAGTTGGTTTTCCTGCTAGCCTATGGGGAAAATCAGATAAGAGGTAGATACATCATTACCAGCTAGTGGATTGACAGGAGCACAGATGGAGCCTACACCCATTAGATGTAGGGAGCTTTGCTACAATTGCAAAATGCCTTGGAAGCCAGATCACAGATGCAGGGGTAAAGAGAAGGTGCACATTGTTGAGGTGCACTATGACAGTGAGGATGAGGAGATGCATGTGAATGCAACCATAGATGCCTATTTAGAACAGTCTGATAAGGCTAGTGGCTCTTGCGCATCTGAGGGACAGTTGGATGGACAGGATGATAGCGCATGTCCTTCATCTTTGCCATCAGGAAATGTTGAGGATTCAACACTTCAGCATAGTGGTGACACTTGTGAGGATCCATATGTATTGGCACTTAGACATGATGAGATTAGGAGATTGGATGACCTACCTGTGGGTGTAGATATGGCTTCCAGGAAGTCATGTATGGAGGATTATGAGCTTCCTATTATGAGCGAGCCACATTTTTCATCTTCTCAATCACCTATGCTAGCCATGACACATGAGGATATCAGTGGCATTCTTTATATGGTAGAGGAGCCTTGTGTGGGGATTGTACACAAGGGACATATGGATTTGCAGACCCAGGAGGAGAGGTATGGCTTGGAGTTAGTTGACCTTACACATACCTATCAATATGAGGAGAGTGAGTCACCACTCTTGGAGATTCCGTTGGAGATTTCATTGATGGACCAGGTTGTGGAGACCGACAGCTTGTTGGGACACTTACTTCCAGGATCGATCTACAGTGATGAGGATGCACTCCTTATTGGACGGGATGACCATAGCACGTGTCTGGACACATCTGTATGGGATCCAGGCGTAGATGATATTAGTAGGGTGAGTGCACAAGAGGATACATCTTGCCCATACCAGATACGGTGCGATTCAGATGGGGGTCGCAGTAGGTGATGACGTGCAGTGGCATATAGGAGGACTCAGTAGCACAGGGGATAGTGGGCAGTTTAGTGCCTTATATTTTGAGGAGTGTGTTGTTGGGGATTCCATTGTTGACAGAAGCAATGAGAGGCATGAGGTAGCACCTCAGCAGGATTGTGACCAGGAGTCACGAAACTTGGCAGGGCGGTTGAGAGTCAGTGAGGACATGATCGTTGCAGCCACTAGATGCATTGATGACACACATGTATTGGTGGTAGGTTATTGTTGGAGGTCCTCGATGGCATAGGATAGTTCAGATGGGGGACTTGTCATTGATGACTTCCATACACTCAGGGAGAGAGTGATTGTGATGAGGGTCGACTACCAACAGTTGTTGATGGATAGGGATTACCTATTGGAGGTTGGTGAGATGTATCACAGGGCACTAAGGGAGTAGGAGGTTGAGGTGGACCGACTCACTCATGAGTTGGTGAGCACATGGAGATTCTTGGAAGGCACACAGACAACCCTTCAGGAATCAGAGTCCAAATCAGAGGAGCTCCTTGAGGAAATTAGACAGAGATCCACTACATCTATTTCAACAGAGAGTCAGATATATCCCTCGGCCACATTGCGAGAGGATGTTGGTGGTTTAGCAGTGGAGCACCAGTTGAGGGAGGAGCATGAGGAGTACCTAAGATCATTGATGAGTATGGAGAGATATGATCCGGAGACGTAGGAGGATGTCCATAGGTCACAGGGACCACCCTTCACAAGGGGTGTTGAGACAGTTGGGCACACACATACACATGGGGATTCCAGAGCCAGGGGCAATTATGAGGACACTTCCATTTGTGTTCCAGGATTGGTTGACCTTCATGTAGAGGATGACCTCGTAGTACACCCAGGATCCATGATGTTGTAGGTGTATACAAGAGATCACATGAGTATGCAAGGGGCATACAGTGATGAGTGGTAGTTCACAGAGACATATAGAGGTGTACAGTGGGATTCAGGGGGACGCATTGGATTGCAGGGAGGAGACACACTTAGTGGAGCATGGAGATTCCTACCCCTTGCAGCAACACATAGTTCTGGGAGATCACCTTCACAGTAGCAGCAACTATATGAGTGATGATGGAGGGAGAGTGATTGACCAACAGTTTGTGGAGTTATCTATTGTTGTATCCGATAGTTGGAGTTTAGACGATTACTCACCATGGGTGCCAGTGGATGAGTTTTTGGTCCAATCCTAGGGATTGACCAAAGCATATGATACTTTTCAGTCCTACAGTCAGTTACAAATGTTTCTGTTAGCTTTTCCCGATACTTTCATCATTGACAACAACATAGGGGGAGATAGACAGTGGCAGGGGACATGGAGAGTTGGTAGGCTGAGACCACCTGACATGAGTGTCTTTATTGCATACAACAGGATAGGGGTGGATCATGAGATACAAATAGTTGAGACCTTGGGCGTGATGGTGAGCATCTTAGGCCGTGGAATAGCAGATATCTCAAAGGGTGACACTGATTCAGATTCTCATTGGGACGAGGATGGAGGGCTTCCGACAGTTATCAGTATGACACATGAGTAGTTAATGAGGATTGGAAGTGATGAACTTCCAATTTTGCCATGGGATCCGGGAGTCCATTTGGTTAGTGGGTTGTTTCATCTTATGATGGCCTAGGTTGCGCCAGAGAGCAACATACTTCACTCTTGGATGGTTTTGAGAGGGCTTGCAGGCACTTGTTCTATGTGGTGAGACAGGTTCTCCCTATTGATACTCATGATCGAGTATGGAGGTGGTTAGGCAGATGATGATTCCATGGAGATACCTTTACAGGTTCAACTTCTTGAGAGCAGGCCCCGTTTTCACAGGTATTTCAACATGAGGATCTAGGAGTGGGGGATCCAGTATGTATATTTTGAGCAGATAGTCATGATCGCAGTAGTGCAGCATCCATGTGATGGTCCCTGTCAGAGGCTAGCATGGGACCCTGGGATTACAAGGCTGGTAATTTCATTGACTGATGGAGATGAGTGGATCTTTACAGGGGGAAGTCACTTTGACTTTCCAGTGAGCTTCATTATTGGGGGGAGCACGTCACTTGTTGGTGATTCGTTGAGGTCTTGTAGTACCTCACTATGGCAGCAGCATGTTTAGTTGGTGGAGGTCGTGTTGGGGTTGGTACGATCTTGGAGGACAAACTCATTTTGGGTTGAGACCGTGTGTTATTTGCAGGAGACTCATGGTATTGATATGTTAAAGAACTATATTTCACGAGGCATTGCAGTTCACATTCTGATATGGGATCCAGGGATTGGAGTGCTTGGTAGTTCCGCGTTTGAAGGAGTTGAGTTTCGAGTAGAGTGGTTGCTCGGGGAGTTGACTGAGATTCTTTGGCCATTGATCATTCTATTCATCAGGAGCATGTGGGTGTCATGCGTGGTGAGCACTCCGAGAGGCCACATCTTGAGGGGAGTCTACCTTGTGTCACACAGGTGGATATGGGACCCCAATATCATATGTAGTTGGATTCAATTATTGCTTGAGGACAAGCAATATTCCGGCAAGGAGGACTATAATGTCCCCATTTTGGGACATTATAACATTACAGAGTGTTATGCCTACTAGAGTAGCCAGATAGGAGTGATAGAGAGTTTGGGAGATATTGAGAGGTTTTATTGGGCCCGACTTGCATCGTCCATCATCAGGATCCATTCCGCACAACTTGGCTTTGGTTCCGTTGCATTCCGACGATTTTCGTAATTTTGAGTTATTATGGGTCATATCTTAATTAAATTCACTAAGAAGGTCATAATGGACAAACCTCTTAGTGTAATAGCTCATCGGAATCAGGAGGAAGAGCATTACAGGATATGATGATGAGAAGTGACTTCCAATGGCTGGAGAAGCCATCAGGATGGATAAATCACTTTTTAGAGGTAAAATGGTTAATTAATTAATTAATTAATAAGTGATTTAATCAAGGAATAATAAAATAAAGTAAAAGTCACTTGGAGGGAAAAGGTCAACAACGAATTAGGGTTTCGGGAAGCTATAAACGAAGGGTAAAGCAACCTAATTCATGATTATGTTATGATTTGATGTTGAGATATTTGCAAAGGAGGAGGAAATCAACCCCCTTGTTTTGTGGATATCTGGGGGAAACCACCACCATTGATCGGTTTCGATGTTGAGAGACACACCCTAGCCTATCGGAGATACCATCCAGGTATTTCACCGTGCATCACAGTGTCCAGTTCAGTGATTGCGCAGCTCAGCCAGTGAGAGCGCAAGTGTTTGAGGGAGGGTTTGTGCGGCCGCTTGTGACATTTCAGATTTGGCCAATTCCTTCGGACCCATTAGTGAGCTAGCCAGGGCGCACCTATTGAGCCATCTATCGTCAATTTCCGACGGTGGAATCTTCTGGAAAGCGGAAAACAATGATTTAGGGCACAACTCCAGAGGAAGCACATTTGGGGTTCCAGGGGACATTCTGGGGCAGATTTGAGGAATCCCTTCCGACCCATTACAGAGGATACCAGGACGATCATTTGGAGCTATACATCGTCAGATTTCGCAGGTGGAATCACTAGGGCGCACTCATTGAACCCAGGAGGTGCGCAAACCCCCAAGGGGTGACATCCGAAGCTCCAGAGGTCGGATCTTCAATCCGACAATCATCAAGATCGGTCTAGAGGCCAGGGCGCATCTTTTGAGACAGTTTCCAGCTCATTTCGACGGGTATCGCCATCGGGGCGAGCTTTCCGGATTCTACAGTAGTTATCGTGAGCTGCCAAACTATTTTTTGTTGATCTATCCGTGCATGCGCAGACCAACACCCATTCTTCTGATCATGGGTATTTCTTATCGGTTATTTTGTATTTCAGTGACGATCCATGAGATCTAACTGACGATTATCATATCTACTTCCAGTTATTATTGTATTTCCTGCTTTTTCAGCATTATATATATATTATATATATATATATATATCAGTGAGCTGTGTTGTCCTTATTTCGCATGCATTGTCTCATATTGCTAAAACACATAATAAACTGGAACACGCATGCGAAAATCACCAAGCATGTTCACATAGTAACTCAAACGCATTCAGAAACCCCCAAAGTATCAAATTCGGTGGCCAAAACTGTAGTTCAGCGGTAGATATCCAGATCAGCTGGATCAGGGATATTTCAGAGGGTGGACAAGAAGAAGAATGTGTAGAAGCAAGAGAAGATCAAGTCGGCATGGATCTTGTAGGAGAAAGAGAAGATTCAGCCCCGATACCAGGAAAGATCGGAAGCCCGACCGAAGAGACCACTCCAGAAGAGGACAACAAGACCCCCCAGATCAAAGAAACGCGCCCAGAAGCCAGTGGAACCAACTTCGAATCACCCGTCCCCCAAGTGTCTTCTATACCAGTGGTAAATCCTATACTACCTTTTTATGTTATTCCTATTTCAATTCAGTCAGTTAGTCAGTCACAGCCGGTGAGTACGAATACTGGGAGCATATTGGGATCCCCTAGTAGATCGCAACCAAGACCATTAGGGTTTACTTTGATAGGAGAAGTAAGATCATCAATGGCTGGAAATGCGGGAGGCTCAATCGCTCGATACCTAGAATTTTGGGGTAAAGGAGACGAGGATGTTGAGCAACATTGGTTTCTGTGTGGAGCGATTTGGTGGTCCAGAGGGACTCTAGATGCAAATAAATTGTTTGAATTCCAGACTACCTTGAGAGGTTGTGCTCTCAAATGGTACATGAAGGTTATTGAGCCAGGAGGAGCGCAAGGACATGCATTCACACTTGGCCAAGTTCGGACAAAATTCATAGCAAAGTTTAAGTTGTTGCAGTCAGAACAACAAGCTCTATCTGAGTTTCGTGAAATTCAACAGAGGGAAGGAGAATTGGCTTGGGAATATAGTCAGAAGTTTAAGGATGCCATCGGGAGGCTAACGCATCCAATTCATGAAGATCACCAGAGAGAATGGTACATTCAGGGATTGCTACCTCTGACACGAATTCTGTTAACGCAACAGCGGATAGACTCCTTGATAGATGCCTTGGAACAATCAATGAAGATTGAAGCCATGGTCGGATACCCAGGGAGCCTAAGGGTGACCAGACCGCCTGTGGATGCAAATTTGGCGCAACTACAAGGACAAATATCAGCACTGATATTGAAGATTCAAGAATTGACGATACCTAGACCAGGACGACTGCAAGTTTGGTGTACCAGATGCTACACAGAGGGACATCTCAGAGAGTGCAATGACTAATCTTCCTGAGAAGAACACTTAGAGAGTGCAAAGAAGGAAAGTATGGACTGGGAAAGAGTTTAGACTAGTTACCCAGTTAGATGAGTTTGAGATTAAGGATGTTATGTTAGATCTAGGATCTGATGTTAACATATTGCTAAAAAGACTTGGGAAGCTTTAGGGAAACCCCAATTGATATATTCCCCAATCCAATTGAGAATGGCCAGTCAGTATCATATTTTCCCAATAGGAAGACTGGAGAATGTGGAGATAGATGTTGCAGGAGTAAAGATTGTAGCTGACTTTGAGGTAATCGAAATCATGGGGGATAAGGACCCTTATCCTTCACTACTTGGTATTGATTGGGCGTATGATGACTATGCAGTTATTGACCTAAAGAGGGATACTATGACATTTGAAGCAGACGGAATAAAAGTAGTTCAACCCTTGGATCCGTATGTAGGCCCTCGGTACCCAGAGCCAACTGACAACAATATGGAAGGAGAGGATCTAGATCAATTATACACAATAATAGCAGGGAAGAGAGCAGACTACATCAATCCTACGGCTGATGGATCAGTAAGTTGGAGGAGCGTACAATCGGTGGATGGAGATTTAGAACTAGCATTTGACAGTTGGCAACATGGTGCATATGAAAGATTTTCAAGACGATGCGCAACTGTCAGAGCAACGAGATGGGTTGGAAGCGAGGTCAGAGAATATCCGACATATTATGGTACCTCAGACCTTGGCAGTTTTCTGGTTAGCATGGAAGAAAAGATAGCAGAAGATTAGAGGATCATAGTTCTGGACTTAGCTCTGGAAGACACCCCTGCCAGGTGGTGGGCTAGTCACAAAGCAGTATTTAAGAACTGAGAGGATGTGAAGCATGTTATCTAGTGTCGATTTCAAGACAAGGAGCAACTGAAATCAAAGATGCACATGGATTGTCAAGTTGCGCAATTGTTCGATGGACAGTCGGATCCTAAAATACATATCGAACAATGTGTAAGGAAGTGGCAAGTTGCGAAAGTACCATCTCACTTGTGGGTTCAAGTATTTCCCCATTCGCTAGGTCCGATACCGAAAACCTGGTACATCCATGAAGAGACCAGAAGGCAGACTAGCAGTTGGAAAACTTTAGCAGGACCAATTTTGCAAGGACTTCACTTTCACAAGTACCCTAAGCTTGAGATAGTCCTGCAAAGAATTAAAGAAATGTTTTTTATCGATGTTTGTAAAAGGAAATCAGACCCGGTGGTATGTGCAAAGCATAGTCAAGTGCTTCGGTCTAACCTTCACTTGGACACGGACAAGACACCCATAGAATGCTACAAAATCGAGAAGGATTTGGGAGACCCCGATGAGTTAGAAGAACTAAGAAATTTAGTCATTGAGGAAACAGAAGGGAGTAGAGAAATCCAGAACACATTGCTCAGTCAGACTGATAGCTCTTATAATCACCCATTGAAGTTGCGGAAAGTCAATATAGGAACTACCGAGCAACCCAAGATAGTTGTGGTAGGAGATTACTGGGATGAGCAAACCAGCCAGGAAATATATGGCATGTTGCGAGAGTATGAGGACTTATTCCCTAAGACATTTTCAGAGCTAAAAGGGATAAAAGGAGCTATGGGAGAAATGAAGATTGAACTAAAACCAGGATCAAAACCTGCAAGGCATAGACCATATCGTCTTAACCCCGGGGTGATAGAGAAGGTTCAGAGGGAAATAGACAAGATGCTTGAGGCTGGACTGATTTTTCCAGTTGAAGAAGCAGAGTGGGTTAGCCCCATAGTGATCCAGAGCAAGAAAGGTACAGAGGACATTAGGGTATGTGTAGACTACAGAAGCCTTAACTATGCCTGTGTTCACGACCCTTTTCCCACACCTTTTACTGATGAGGTGCTAGAACAAGTTGTGGGGAAAGAGTCTTATTCATTTACARATGGATTTTCAAAGTATCACCAAGTGAGAATTACCGAATAAGACAAACAGAAAACCACATTCATAACAGAATGGGGTTCCTTTGCATATAATGTGATGCCCTTCGATCTAAAGAATGCACCTACTGTTTTTTCCCAGATTGTGATAACAGCCTTCCGAGAATTCACAAATTTATTGAAGTCTATATGGATGACTGGACGGTGTATAGTCTACTGAAAGAACACGTGGCACTACTACGGTTAATGTTTGATCAATGTAGGGAGCTATGGATATCTTTAAACCTCAGAAAGTGTATCTTTTGTGTGCCACATGGGAATATGTTAGGCCACATAGTACGTCGAGAAGGAGTGTTGGTAGACCCCGCCAAAGTTGCGGTCATTTTGAATATGCCACCCCCTACAAGCGCTAAGCAGTTGCGCTCAACGTTGGGGCACACCGGGTATTATCGCAAGTTCATCAGAAGGTATGCGACTATTACTGCACCCTTGGAAAATCTACTCAAGAAGTCTGAATCGTTCCAGTGGACACCAGAGTGTGATTGAGCGTTTGACATCTTGAAGGAAAAGCTCAGCACATCACCTATTTTGATATTTCCCAATTGGGAAAAGGACTTTCATGTACATGTGGATGCATCAGGTATTTCCCTAGGAGCCATCTTAGCACAACCAGGAAAGGGAAATATGGATCATCCCATCTATTTTGCTAACAGGAAGCTATCGCAAGTTGAACGCAACTATACAACTACAGAGAGGGAGGGTTTGGCTATGATTTATGCTTTACAGAAGTTTAGACATTACCTGTTAGGTTCTCATTTTAAATTTTTTACCGATCATTCTGCGTTAAAATATCTAGTTAACAAGCCTATACTGGAAGGAAGAATTTGTCGATGGTTATTACTGTTTCAGGAATTTTCATTTGAGGTGATCATCAAACCGGGAAGATGCAATGTGGGTCCTGATCATCTGTCCAGATTGGAGTCAGGGGAAAGTGGTGAAGCGATCAATGATCAGCTCCCAAATGCAGACCTGTTCCGAGTTGAGGCAGTACCAGAATACCTGGAAGACATAGTAGTCTTCCTGGGTACAGGGGCCTGCCCAGAAACGTACTCCGCAACTCAGAAACGCTATATGGTGGTTCGAGCAGCGGACTATCAATTGATTGCAAGGCACTTGTATAAGTTGGGCCTCGACAGTATCCTTAGGAGATGCGTTTTGGACCATGAAAGACAGGATATCCTCTGGGAGAGCCACAGTGGAGTTGCAGGAGGCCATGTTGGAGGAAAGGCCACTGCGGAGAAAGTCCTCCAAGCTGGATTATGGTGGGCCATGCTCTTCAAGGATGCAAAGGAGTACGCTAGATCTTGCGATGTTTGCCAGAGAGTAGGTAAGCCATCAAGACAAGACAAATTGCCTCTTTAGCTAGTTCGAGCTCTGCAAGCATTTGAGAAGTGGGCGATTGATTTTATTGGACCGATCAACCCCACAGCTAAACACTCAAAGGCTAGGTACATTATCACCGCAACCGATTATCTGACAAGGTGGGCAGAGGCAACTGTTGTTCAGGACTGTTCAACTGATACCGCTGTCAGATTTATTTTTGAAAACATTATCACTCGGTTTGGATGTCCTAGGAGTCTGACTAGTGATCAAGGTGGTCATTTTATCAGTAGTACAATAGTAAAGCTTACAACAGAGTTCTTAATCCAACATCATAAAAGCAACCCCTACCATCCACAAGCCAATGGCACAGTAGAGGTGTTTAACAAGATCCTGGAGAGAGGTTTGACGAAGGTTTGTTGCGCAAACAAGGAAGATTGGGATGACAGAGTTCCAACAGTTTTATGGGCTTACAGGACAACCACAAAGAAGCTCCACAAGTATACTCCATTTCAACTAGTCTATGGGAAAGAGGTTGTGGTACCTGCAGAGTTCATTACCCCTAGTCTATACATCGCACAGATTACACACATGTCAGAGGATGAATCAATTGCGCAGAGGGTTATGGAGTTGCAAGAACTTGATGAGACCAGGTTTTTAGCGGACTTCCATCAATCAGTTGAGAAAGCCAAGTAGAAGGCTTGGCACGACAGGCACATTAAGGCCAAAACATTTGCGCAAGGAGATAAGGTCCTACTTTATGACACTCGATACCAGAAACATCCGAGCAAGTTGCACATGCGCTGGTTGGGACCATTTATAGTTGCAGAGATTCGACACTCTAGAGCAATCAGACTCGCGCAACTAGATGGTATACTTCAGCCAGGATGGGTGAATGGCGCTCGCCTGAAACCCTATATTTCTCACGACTGAGCTAAAGGATTGTTGCTCCAGTCCAAAGGAGCATGTATAGTAGTTAGATTTGAATTTCTGCAATATCTTTAAATAAAATTAATAAAGACGGAGTGTGCATTGTTGCGTCGCGACATGTATTTCGTTTCTTTCCGTCCAAGTATTACTTTGGTGCATAACTGCTTACTCAATAGCGCAGGATCAACAGGGCCACAAATCCATTAAAGACAATCATTAAATATGACGAGGACCCCATTGTGGTCGRAGGGAGAGTGAATCCGAACGCAATCCTAGTCCATGTGCTACATGCACCGGTCCAGTCATAGCCTTTATGATCACTACAATAACCCGTYCGAACTTTGTTAGACCATAAAGCCGCGATACACAAAGATGCCATTGGTATTCGTGCCTGGATTCTCAACCGTTCAAACGGTAAGGTCTGAAGCCGACCACGTCCCTGTCCAACTTGGTCAGTAAATGCCAGAATCCCCCAATAGATTTACCCTGTTAAACAGTCCTATCAAACACCTCAGCTCCAAGTTGTGCCTATAGGGTTAATCATGAGTGGCCTAGGAGTAATGACAAAGCCTGCCAATTGGCCTGAGTATAAGGCTGCGCGAACTCAGCGTAAGACTTATTGTTTTCCATTTTGTAATTGAGATTTTGAAAACTGTCACAGAGCCTGCAAATTCTCTCCGTTGCGACCCCGAAGCCCAGTAGAGTTGGTCTAAGTTTCTTACCAATCCAGAGCAGCGATGCCGAGAGCTACAGGAAGTCGAAGTTCGCTCTACAAGGAAGTAGTTTCAGACGAGCCGTGTGATCCCCGGGTTGAGGTCGTGGGTGACCTCAAAGGGAAGGTCGAGCAAGTCAAGCTCCTCGACCTCGATCTGGCAGACCAGGTGCTATTCCCACAAATGAACATTGATGTGTTATGGAATGTGGCTCTAGACGAGATGGGAGGGATGCAATTCTTATCAAAACTGGAGTTCATCAATCTCTTTAACTCCACAATTATGAACCTCCGAGACTTGCCAGTTTTCGACACCACCGATGAGGTTGCGCGGTGTACCAAGTTCCTTATTAGTCGGGTACATGACATGAGCTTATGGCTCGACAGACGGTACCCCATTTACGCAGAAGATATCCATCAACTCACAGGCCTATCCATCGAAGGAGAAGACGTCTCAAAAGGGTTCCAGGGCCCTAGTAAACACGGGAAGAAGAAGGGAGAACCCAGCTTGTATGAAAGATTTCATACACAGAGAGGGGGGTGCACAGCCAAAATTGAGCCTATTTTACCAGAGACGGTCAGAACAGCTTGCTACGTGATTGCTAGCAAGGTAATGAGGTCCTACTATAAGGGCGAGTGCACGTTGGATGCTCTCTTAGTGGCGGATTTTTGTGCCAATGGAGTGGTGTTCAATTGGTGTAGTTACCTGCTAGAGGAACTCCTGGTAGTGTGCGAGGAAGCGCATGAGAAGGGAAGAACCTTCACCTATGGATACCTGCTTGTTGCGTTCGCCATGCTAAAGTGGACGCCACCCTCAGGAAGACCGTTATCACCAGCAGATAAAGGTCGATTGGCAAAGATGTTCGAGCCTTGGTACTCAAGGTCGGACTCGGAGAACACAACATTCAATAATGCAGCGTTCCTAAAGTGGTACAATCGGCTGCTTGACGCAACGCAGAGGTTGCGCGTACCACTGGAGTTGCCCAACCTCAACATGAGGGATATAATGTTCGGGTTGCATCGCTACCATACGTTTGTTTGGACCAGACATGTTAAAATTGAAGATTTTTATTCACGGATGCTCCTGTTTTACTTGGATGAGGAGGCCTTCGACAAGCAAGTAATGTCACGGCCAGGAGTGAAACGCAACCCGCACAAATCGGGGATGCACTACCTTGTACCTGCGGAGCTATTGAAGAAGAAGGGGTAGGACCGAGCTCGGGCCCAGAGGAGCAAAAGCAAGATACTCCAATGCATATCAACTCAGAGGAGGAAGAAGAGACGCAACCGTTGGAACGCAAGAAGCGGACACTGCCCATGTTCCCACAACTTCCAAAGCAATCTATGCTGACAGGTAAGGATGTCAATGACATCCTTAACGCATCATTCATAGCAGACCCTTTGGTCAAGAAACCCAGGACCGGGCTATCCCCAGTGAAGATCCTGAACCCTCAGCCCATATCGTCAACCGTACCTCGTACTCGAGCAGTTGCTCAAGCGGCCCAAACCATCATTGACATCCAGGACGACCTTGAGCTGGATACCACTGCATCCACCACCATTTTCACCGAACAACACCCATCACCCCCACAACCCCAATCGCCACCACAAGAAATAACCACCCAACCCCAAACCATTGACCCGTAGCCTATGCAGTTGGATCCCCCTGAACTACCCGAACAGATACTGGAACTCACTGGTCTAACCCCAGAAGTACCAAGCCAGTCCATTATTCCATTTGTGTCGATCCAAGACACTCCGGCTTTTCGGAGACTTAGATTGTGCCCATATCGCAAGCCCCAAGACCTCAGCGCCCTCTCTCAACAATCAACGTTGAGAGTGCTATCCAAAGAAGCGGAACCACAGACACCGTGGTCCAAAAACAGGCGAAAGTACCAGAGGTTCAGAAGGAACTTGAATCAACATCAGGACATAGTGCAACCTCGTTGCAAGAACAACTGGAGCTAGTACTCCAGAACCCACAATTGTGCGTAGAAATGGTGCAGCTCTGCTTGGTGAAAGCGAAGATACTCCCATTCCTTCCATCAGCGGTAAGGATGAGACTTGCGCAACCACCGCAAGGTCCATCTATAGGGGAGGAAGAGGTGGAGACACCGTCAGAACATTCAACGACCAATGGACTCCCACTGCAGGTCCGAGCACCCAGGGAGGCCACTACTTCTTCTGGTGACCTCGCTCAATGGCCATCAGCGCATCTAATTGGGATGATCAGATCTTCAACTGATCAATTGGAGCAAAGGCTCCAGCAGGCCAAACGGGACGCAGAGTTTTCTAAGGAGGAAACACTCCTCGCGCAAGCACGCCGGACGCAGGAGGAGTATGCAAAGATCCAAGCGGAGTAGAAACTGGAAAGGGTCTAGGAAAAGCTTGCAGAAGCCTGGCCAATGATTCGAAAGACAACACCACAATTGCCTGAATCCAGTGCAGCAGGAGAGTCGGTATAGCAGATCGAGCTACTGTAGGGAGCATGGTTGGAGTTAGCCATTTGCACTGAGAGCCTTGAAGCACAGTTGCGGAAGAGTCAGCAGGAAGCAGAACAACAACCTCGGAAGCTTCAAGAGCAAATGGAAAAAGTGGTGCTCAAAGGAAATAATGCAAGGGCAACCTGCACAAGAAAATTGCAAAATGCACAAAGATTTTCCGGGAAGTTAGTGACTGGATGGGGATCATTTCACGACACAACTAGACCCTGGAGGACTTGCGCACGAAGATCCAGTCACTTAATGAGGAAGTTTCCATCGCCATGGATCCGCTGGAGCAGCAGGAAAAGTTCGATCAGATCCAACAAGGAGACAATGAATTGAATGCTTTATTTAAGGCACAATCAGTAGCTAAGAAAGAGCTACAGGAGTTTCAATCGGTTGTTTAGACAACCTATATGCAGATGCATCAGGTAGATGCTACAGTTGACTCGGAATGGAACTCCCTGGTCGTGTCCAAACCTAAGGGATGCATTACAAACGTGACTCAACAGTTCGTGGCTGAAGCTTCACTCCTCGCCAGGAAGTGGCAAGACAAGGTCATTAATTTCCAAGGGGTAAAGAAGAGAGCCCTGGAATTGGTCCCAGAGTTGGGCCCTTCGTTTGAAGAGATGGAAAAAGAAAGCACTCAAGCAGAAGTTGGGAGCAAAGCAGAGACAGAAGACAAAGGAAAGAAACAGGCCAAACAAGAGATCACAGAAGAGCCGAGGACTTGACTCGAGGGCAAGTCAAGGATTGTGCTCGGAGCCTATTGGGCCCTTCGTTTTGTTGTTAGAATTTGCACAAGGAATGATGCAGCTCCAATTTTGGTTAAACAGAAGTTGCGCAAGTCACAGAGGAGCGGGACAACAGAACAAGTAAAGAAACCGAAAACAGTTGGAAGAAAGAACAGCACAACACCAACATGGAGAAGAAGTTACAACAGAACAAGAACAAGAAAGTATGCGAAGTCTCAAACCCAAAAATCCCAGTTAGCTTATTTATATGGGATGAATACAATTGTAAAGGGTTGGATTTTGATTAGAGTTTAGTTGGATTGTAGGTTGAATTACTGTTTGTTGCTTCCAGGTTGTTTGTATTACTGTCTATTCTAGGTAGATGTTAGCTATGATTCTAGAATCTAGAGTATGGGTTTCGGAAACCAGACCAAGTCTGTAAAGAGTCATATCCAGTCTTGTTGGTAAAAGAGCAAGGGTTTTGGGTTAACCTTGTCTCTCAGTAATAGAGTTGTTGTTAAGCTTTGGCATGGCCAAGCTGTGTCTGTATCCGAGCAGAACATTATGTAATGGAGAAGAACCTTATGAAGCTAATACAAGGAGAGATTCAAATTTTGAAATTCCTGTGTCGGTTTAACTTCAAATTGTCTTAATGATGTTTCATATTATCTTTATGTCAGATCCGATTCATAGGATATAGTTCTTTATGGATGCAACGCAACTCTGTTTCCTTTAATCTAAGTTAGGAATGTTCCACAATTCTGAGTTTAATCTATCTTGCGCAAGACCACAGAGAGCATAAGACTGTATGGATTTGTCTAAGCATTCTTCTTACCCTTCCTTATTTTCTTTGTCTTGGTTGCGCTTCGGGTGAGACTTCTTCCCTTCAAGGAAGATGAAAATGCCAGCACTCTAGACTACCTCGGTACCTTTTATTGGTAACCTGAGAAGGACCCTGGTCTAATCAATTTCGCACCAGCAGAACTTGGGTCTTTGTGATGAAATCTCACTTGATTTACTAATTGAACACAACTTGCTTGACCCAAATTTGCCCTTTGTTGTCTACAACATTTTTATCCATTTCTCTCTTGATCATCCACTGTGCTCTAATTTTCTTCTATATATCCTTTAATCCCTCCAAATTTTGTCAAATTCCATATTCTCTTTCCAAGGAAATAATGGAATAATTTTTAATAGGATGTGAGTATGATACAAAGTTCATGTTATCAGTCCAAAGTTTGTGTTAGCTTTGTTCTCGTCTTTGTTTTGGAATAGCCTGGTGCCTATCATTACATTCTTCCCTATTGACTATCCTTGAAATGATAGTTTATCAAGTGTATGTGTGTTTTAATGATGCTTACATTTTACAACCATGGCAAGCATGCCCTTCGCCATAATGGGGACTTAGAAATGGCTTGGAAATGTTCTAGAAAAGTTGGGGATGTCATCGAGGACATGGGGACTTATAGGTCATTCCCAATCTGTCCCCTGCAAAAAATGGGATTGTCTAGGGTATGGATCGGTTGTCCCTCTACCCCACCCACGATTTAACATTAAAAAAAGTTAAAAATCCTAAATCTAATCTGTGCCCAACTAAAATCTAACCTCGCACGCCCCTCTAAACGTTAACCCTACCCCCGATGCTCTCTCATTTGAACCACTTCTCCATTCACCTCAGCGTCCCCTGTCATTTGCCACCAACATTCACAATTTACAACATACTAGACTCAAGCTAGGTTCTTCTCTCATCTAACACCTAACATGTGTTGCTTCAACGCGGTAAACTGGGTCTTCAACCATTGCTTCCACTTTATGCGTCTTCTTGTTCCTTCCAACTGAGCAATAGTAAGCCCTCGATCTAGACCAAACATAGATCATCGAATTTCCTTCGCTAATGTGCCTATAGCCCACCTTCCACCCCCTTAACACTAATATGCCCATGTATCATGGATTTTCCTTTTTGTCTCCTAAGCGACTAGGGGAGCCGACATCGAATAGTCAATTCGATCATTCTCATCCATTCGGGTTGGGTTCTCTCATCCACCGCCTCTCTCCAACATGCACGGGGTCAATGGTCATTGCCAATCGAATTTCAATTTGTAATGTTTATTTCAATGTTTTAATTTGTTTTATATTTATTGTTCATGTTTGTGTTACATAGTGAATTTAATTTTTATTTTTTGTATTTATTATATTATATTATTATAATAATTATTATTTTAATATTTATTATTTTTTTAAAATAATATATATATATATATATATTATTTTCGTCCCCTGGAAAATTTGGGGGTGTACTCAAGCTGTCCCGGAAACTCGTCCCCCCATCCCCGTCGTCCCCTCGTCTCCAAAGCCAGTGCAACATAGGAATATTACAATGAACTATAGCCAGCTAAAGAACCGGGGATATCCAACATTCTCCATTCTAGAGAGAATTTGGTTGAGACACGACGATTGGGGATATTTTTTCTGCGAATTTGGCCAGGACTTAAACCTGACTGAATCTGCAAGGAACAGCTTCTTTACGTAGGCGAGATGGCTTGCTTGTATGGGCAAGAGGGCCCACGGGGGGAGAAAATGTCTCTGTGGATTGGAAACTTGGTGACAGGAATAAAACATCCCAACTTTACCATCAAACCAAGACCGCATTGACCATAAGTCTTTTTTAAGAATCAGTAGGTTATTACTTTGTGGTTATTGTTCTTTTCCTTTTGTTTTTCTATTAAGGTTTGTCCTACTTCAAATTGCAATATTCCAGAATTACTGACATCCAGTTTTGCTGAATTCATTTCGGTACCACTAGTTTGTCTACAATCAGTTGGCTCTACATGTTTAATGGTTAGAGTGTAGATCTCAGTGGCATTGAATAATAGAGATTTATGACATCTATAACTGAAATATGAACTATGATCACACCCTTTTTCAGATAGCCGATTTTCATTTTGGGAACAAATGTATAAATACCAAAAAATTGCAAGAGTGCTTACATGCAGAAAAGTCAGCAACAAGTGCATAAATACGAACAAAAAAAGAAAAAGTAGTACACATATTTTCAAGTTCAATTTCTGGTTCATTGCACTTCATCGTAGCATTGATCACTCACAAATTGTGTTTACTTTGTTCTTTCAGTTTCATGAGAGATGGTCTGCGGACATATGTGGAAGGGATACTTCTGGTTAGTAATTGTTTTTATCCATCTTTATGTTCTCAAGTTCAGGGAATCTTTCAGGATAGTGCATACACACATATAGAATGCAATGAAATGAACAGCAAATGATCGGATTTGATGATTGGGCACTCTTCTCCTTGAAGCATTTGATAATCTTTATCCTTTGTTGTTGAGTGCAGTTTTCTGAACCATTTGATGACATAAGAAGGTTTGCAATTTTTTTCTTATTGATATTTGGTTTGAAATACTTCTCTAGTTTGTGCCCAGTAAACCATAAACCTTTTTTTACCAAAATATCTCATAGTCAAAAATTAAAATGGCAGTGACACTAAATATATATTGTGCTTAATAAGTCAATTAGGTATAGCTTGAGTGGTTGTGAGGAAAAGTTGTTACCCTCCCCACCTGGGTTCAAATCCCATTTTGTGACATGTTTGCTCTTAGTGAGAGAATTTTCTTGAGCTATATATGATCTATTCATGAGTTGTTGACCTAGCCTTGTCCCCTAAAGAATCTAGGGTTTACCTTGGGTACCATCCTTGGAATAAGGGGAAGTGTTTGAGCGGTTTCCCCTGGGATATGTTAAATAGAAAAAAAATAGTGTTTAGTAAACCAATAAATTAATTTGACCAAATTTTATCTATTTAGGAAATGACATGGCACAAGATCTTTGGAATCCTAGAACTCTCTTGCATAGCCTGAAATTGTTCATGCAAGGATTTTGTCTTCTGAAAGACCAACAAGACCTAGACAGAAGAGAGTAAGTTTTTATCATTTTATTGTAAGAACGCTGATGTATTGCTAGCCAATTCTATGCTAATTGACTCAGGTTAGCCTTCATAGTGCTAAATATTCTTTTGATGTTAAAAAAAATCCAGATCCCTAAGCAAGCACCTCTTCTCAAATTGCAGTCCACAAACAAACTAGAGCCTTGTTTTGAAATTAAACCCCCCCTCATTTAGAGCTGGTAGGGTCTCTGTAAGCTTTACGGTTTCAAGCAACTTAATCTATTTATTGATTTTATATATGACATTTGCTCTATATTGCAGGTGTACGAATATGGCCACCCACATTTGCTGCTACTTCAAAAAGGAAATAAGATTATTAGGTTGCCTGGTGGGCGCTTAAGGCCTGGCGAAAATGGTTTGTGTCCTTAGAAAGGTTACCAAAAGTTCAATTTTCAAGATGTCAAGCAAGCGATTTCCATAGTCTTAAAGTTACATTTGGGCTTTTATTCTTAATATTTTAACTGACAAATTTTCTTCGATTACTCAGAGATTGAAGGATTGAAGCGCAAACTCACTAGTAAACTCAGTTCCAGTTCAAGCTCTGTTCAACCAATCTGGCAGGTATAATCATACATCCTCTGTTCCTTGTTGCTGAATGTCCAAATGTCTTCTCTTAAAACACCCTAGATTTTCATCAGGTTTGTTCTGATATGTATCCCTTGGGACTTAACAGTAAGTGTAGGGTGGGATTACATTTGATCATGATAAACGTTGAGCTCCATTTTATTTGCTGAAGCCTGAGATTCTTTGAGATTGTATAATACATGGATGCTTTTTGTAAGATTATTTTGTTAGATATAGTTGTAATTAAAGTCCACATTGGGATGAAATGAATCCAGACAAATATGAGCCATTGCCATGCATGATTTGAAAAGAGTTGCTAAAGGATATTATGGAGGAAAGTCAAAATCAATTACTCACACACTTAGCCACATGGAAGGGTCCATTTGGAGTTCAAAAGGATCAAATCGATGGAGATAAAGTGCAGACCAATACCAGCAAATTACAAAGCCTTTCTTGATTCCTCATCGATTATGGGATTTGTGTTTAAAATGGAGGAACCATAGCAAATAAGGTGATTGAACTTGTATTAATGCCGAGACCTGGATTCAAACCCCCCAAGTGGGTGCAGATGAGGCCAGGTGCAAGTCTTTGGTGATTTTGACAGCATAGAAATTCCCCTCGTAGCATGACCATTTCACTGAAGGACAACTGTAAGAAACATTTCCAAATAAAATGGTAATTTATTGTAGTTTTACCCTACAAAGAAATTATTTCTCTAGTATATGTAAATGCCCATTAGATAAGTGCATTGTTTTGATAAAAATAGGCACTAGTTTTAAAATTAGGACTTAGAAGTGTGTGAGAAAAGCAAAGTATAAAAAATGCTATTTTAAGACAAGTCAACAATTTTGGGCTGAAGATTTATCCCTATCTTCAATGACTAATTTTAAAAATTCATGTTACTTGGCAAGAAGGAATCATTGTGCAAGATTTTTCTCTACATTGTGTGCCTTGTTTCGTGCTAGTGTACTATGAAAACTAACATGGTATCAGATAAGATAAGATAATTTTATTAATGTCCACAAATGACCAAGGAATAGGTCAATGGGACTAGAGAATATAATCAGTGGCTAATAGACTAAGGGAGTGTCTACAATACTCCTAAATGCTAAAATGTTATCATAATAAAAGATATACAAATAACTATAATGGAAAGAGAGCATGAGCTAAGCCAAACAAAAGTGAAAACTTATAAGAGGCTCAAGACCCTAGCTTAACATCAACATCATAAATGAAAATAAAAGTAGAGGTGGAAGAGGGAGAAGTGGCATCCTTATCTCGATCTCTCTTTATGACGGACCTTGTGCAAAGCTCATGAATTCCATCCATAGAGTGCTTGGGGCCAAAGGGGCCTAGCTATGTAATATTGGGAGGAGCTATGGAGCGAAAAGCCTCATCTCTCCTAACATTTGAGGCTGAGGGAAGAAACAC
>SNQJ01S0015049.1:32473-54413 GCA_010110895.2 Picea sitchensis | reverse complement strand
AAAAGATATACAAATAACTATAATGGAAAGAGAGCATGAGCTAAGCCAAACAAAAGTGAAAACTTATAAGAGGCTCAAGACCCTAGCTTAACATCAACATCATAAATGAAAATAAAAGTAGAGGTGGAAGAGGGAGAAGTGGCATCCTTATCTCGATCTCTCTTTATGACGGACCCTGTGCAAAGCTCATGAATTCCATCCATAGAGTGCTTGGGGCCAAAGGGGCCTAGCTATGTAATATTGGGAGGAGCTATGGAGCGAAAAGCCTCATCTCTCCTAACATTTGAGGCTGAGGGAAGAAACACACAATGGAGGTTTTGTTGCTCAGCTAGACCCAGAAGGTCGTACTCCATAGTAAGCGAGTTCAGATCTAAGGTTTCATAGAGATGGCATGTTTGCTAGCTGTAATGTCTTGGTTTTGAAACTTTGGAAATAATGAACTTGATCTTGTATATGTTTAAATGCTTTGCATTGACAATTTTTTTACTATGCCTTATTCACACCATGAGGTAAACATATCATGGTGATTTTGAATACTTGTAAACATTGTTATTTTGTAGTTAATAAAGAAGCAAGACTGGTTGAACATGTGTAATGTAGCTAGGGGGATAATATGGGGTACCTAGGGAGGTACCCAAGGGGTGTAATGGGGGACCGAAGGGCCCATATTGATAATAGTGGAGGCCATTCAATGTAAGGTGGACTAGGTCCATTATATCATTAAATAAGGCCCACTATGGTAGTTAGATTTATTGAATATATGTAATGAAGGCACAAGAACCATAGGCATATATAGGACTCAGCTATATAGGACTAACCAAGAACTATAGGCATATATTAATTAAAACATCAACTAACCAATCCCACTGCTCCTCATATGTAGGGAACTTATACCTTGGGTCAACAATAGCAATAGCATCACACATTGACTTGAAAAATAGTGATAATAGTGGAGGCCATTCAATGTAAGGTGGACTATGTAACACCTTGTTTCTCCCAATTTGTAATTAATCATAAAATAGGAATTTCCATGCTAAGGCGTGTGGACAATGTAAATGTATTATTGTTTGAGTTGCCAATAACTGACTGTGGGGGTGAAGCCTTGAAAGTACTGGCCATGATATCACTAGAGAAAGAATGTGAAAACTATACGAGAGGGTTCATTATATCAAATAACCCCAAATTTCCCTTGATGTGGATGATAAACCTCCTTCGGATCCCAAGGAGAGAAATCCGTTAATGAAGAAAGGACCAGTGGTTGAATTATCAACCACCCCCATGAATGGGAGCATGGTCTAGCTGCAGAACGTCAGCCCAAAGTATCGCAAGGTCTGGCAGACCAAGCAGACCCGACCTTCCTTCTGACAAAAGGAAGGTAAGATACATACAGACGGGAATGGGAAGAGAAGAGAGTAGCAAGAGAGCAGACGAGGGCGCAAGCTTGTAAGGGAGATGCGCGGAGCTCTCCAGGGGATAATGAATAGAAGGCTGCGAGCTTGATGCTGAGTGAGCATCTGATAAACCTCGTCGAGGCCATAACAAAAAGAAATCTCTGAAAGTTGCAGAGAACAGAACCCGAGTGGAAGTTGAACAGAGAAAGAATCCTTGAGAACTGCGAGAGTTCCCTGGTGATATCATGGCTTGGCACGGGGGTGGCCAGAGTGCTAAGAATGAATGCCTCTAAGCCTATGGTAGGGTGGAAGGACGAACACCCACAGTCAGTTAGTTGGCGGCAACCTGTAATAGATAAGTATTCTCCTACCCTGTGTAATTGAGTTGTAACTGTGTATTGAAATTGGATATACTGTGAATGTTTTTTCATAAATGTGCATGATTGCTTAATGGATATACTGTATCTCTTCTATTTCTGCTTGGTTGTGTAATTAGGCAAGTAAGAAATTATATGGTTCGGGCATGGCTTGTTCTCATAAATGCTTGCGTTCCGTGGTGGCTTAAGCCAGAGCCACGAACTGTGAGTTCGTCGACCTTAGGTATAGCTTCATGTACGCATGTCGACCCTCCTATCGTTCTGAGTCCCTTGGTGGACGAAGTGGGTTAAGCTCAGGAGAGGTAGTAAAGATACGCACGGGCTCTCTGCAAGGCTAGCAGAGACTGAGAACCACTCAAGTCCTAGACTTGATGAAGGAGCACAAGAGATGTGCAGAAGACCCTTCTACGTGATTAAGTCCAGGAGAAAGAGCGCAACGCTCTTAAGTCCTTCATAACTGACGAAGCTCAGGAAGGATAGCGAGTTTTAAGTATCGAAAAGGAACATCCTTTCGTTTGGAAGATGAACGGATGAAATCCATTCGGGAGGTTCCAAGGTCTGTCACGATCGTTAGATTTGAAGAAGGAGCGCAGGCGTTAACACCTCGACTCCTTCAGTCTTCGCAAGTTCGGCGAATTGAGTGAATCCGTCGTAAGGGAGGTAAAACCTTCGACGTCCGAAGTCGCGAAAGGATCTGGACCGTGGGTCTCTGGATCCTTCGAGGTCCTTCTTGACCGTCCGATCTACGAGATCGGAGATTCGTGCTTCAGGAGAATTGTGAGTTGGAGTGGCCAAAACCTCCGACGTCAGACGTCGCGAAATGAGCTGGATCGTATATCTAAGAATCTATCGGGACCATCCTTGACTGTCGGATTGGCGAGATCGGGGATTCGCACATCGAGAGATTCGTACGTTGGTGTGACTAAAACTTTGGAAACCTGAAGTTGCAATGTGATCTGGACCATTGGATCAAGGAAGGTCATAGACCGTCAATCGTGACACAAACAGATTACCGCAAGAGTATGTGGAAACTCAAAATCCCCTAAGAACCAAGCTCAGAAGAGATAAGCGCAAAGTGTGCCAGGAGGGCCACCAGAAGTCTTCCAAGGAAGCAGAGGACCGAGTTCCCTTAGAACTGAGTAAAGATTCAAAAGCTCAGGCGGGATAGCGTTTCCAGAACGCAGGTGAGACCCAAGGTCACAGGGCTCGCAGAGGAAGCAAAGGTCGAGGCCTTTGAAGCATCGAAATCTTCCAAGTCTGGGAAGAAAAGTGCCAAAGCTCAGGAGGAGGAGCACAACAGCCGTCAGATAAGCTGCAGAGGGAAGATTTGGACCGTTGAACTTCATGTCCAGGCACACAGGAGTGCGCGTGGAGAAACAGATCTGAGTCGTCGAATCTGGCGTGTGGACCAACAGTCGTTGGATCCGGAGGAAGGTGCACGAGACAAGTTCCGAAATCATCAGGACCGTCCGTTGTCAAGGAGGGCACGTGCCGAAGGGTCATCGTTTCGCTGACTCGCAAAGTGAAGAAGTCAAAGAGCAGAGTCGGGAGAGTTCGCAAAGTGCAAACTCGCAAAAAGATCACAGTCGATGATTGAGGAGAGATCTGGACCGTTGATTGTCCAGGAAGAGTTTCGGCATTTCGGGAATTGGGAGAACGAAGGTAAAAAGTCTTTCAAAATCGCGACGAGATCTGGACCGTTAGATCCAAAGGAGCGCGAACCGTCAAATTTGGGAGCCCCGAAATATCGGCATTTCGGAATTCGGGGATGTGAAGGAAGTTGTGATCGGGAGGTCGCAAGTCACGAAATTCCGATTCGCGAAAGGAGGATATCGACCATTGATCGAGAGGAGGAGTATAGACCATTGATCTGCCTTTGAGCAGATATCGAGATATCGGGGATCGGAAGATCTGAGGAGAGAAGTCTCGATAATTGAAAGGGAGATTTGGACCGTCGGATCGTGGAGATCATGGACCGTTGATCTGACGCAGGGAGAGCTCTTTTCGGAGTTTCGGGAGTCGGGATTTGTCACACACCCACTATGGCAACTAAGATTTTCTTTTTCTTTTTGTCTTTTCTTCGAGGGACAGGATCCCTGAATTTCTATAGGGCCTAGCGCAGACCCTCCCTTCCCTTATCCTCCCCATGTGATTGTTGGCTATGACCACAAGCCTTACCAAAACGGGGCTTCCAGCTTTCGCGATTCAGGGAATCGCAATGCAAGCGTTCCCCTGTTCCCTGTCTTTTGAAATGCTGAAACCCGAAAGGATCTAACAGATCCTTAGCTCCTCCCTTGGGTCGCTTGTCATACGACCGATCCTATGACTTGGTGCTAATCCGCTAAATGCTTTCGGGGTTTTCGCGATTTGGGGAATCGCGATGCAAGCGTTCCTCCTTTCCCTTTTAAATCCTCGGGACTCGAAAGCCCGGTATCATCCGAATCTACGGTCCAGATCATCGGTTTGATCAACGGCCCGGATTTAAATCCCGACATTCTATCTTTCAGGATTTTTGGCGGGTTTCCACTCCTATTTCCCCGATCTCCAGAATCCCGGTGGCTTTAGATCTTCGCCCCGCGTCCCTACAAATGGACGATCCAGATTCTTTCGGGACGACTCCTTCCTACCACAAGACCATGTCCTGTGACCTAGGGCTCATCCACAGAGCGCGTCAGGGTTTCGCGTACCGGGATTTCGCGACTTGCGAAAACGAGGGGCCTTGCCTTTTGGTTTCCCGGGTGTCGAAACGTCGAAACCCATTCACGCTTAAACCGATTTGGGGTTTCGCATACCGGGACTTCGCGATTGGCGAAGGCGAGGGGTCTTTCCCTTTGGGTTTCCGGGGTGCCGAAACGCCGAAACCCATTCACACTTAAACCGATTCGGGGTTTCGCATACCGGGATTTCGCGACTGGCGAAGACGAGGGGTCTTGCCCTTTGGTTTCCCGGGTGCCGAAACGCCGAAACTCATTCACACTTAAACCGATTCGAGGTTTCGCATACCGGGTTTTCGCGACTGGCGAAGACGAGGGGTCTTTCCCTTTGGTTTCCTGGGTGCCGAAACGCCGAAACCCATTCACACTTAAACCGATTCGGGGTTTCGCATACCGGGATTTCACGACTGGCGAAGACGAGGGGTCTTGCCCTTGGGTTTCTCGGGTGCTGAAACGCCGAAACCCATTCACGCTTAAACCGATTTGGGGTTTCGCATACCGGGATTTCGCGACTGGCAAAGACAAGGGGTCTTGCCCTTGGGTTTCCCGGGTGCTGAAACGCCGAAACCCATTCACGCTTAAACCGATTCGGGGTTTCGCATACCGAGATTTCGCGACTAGCAAAGACGAGGGGTCTTGCCCTTGGGTTTCCCGGGTGCCAAAACGTTGAAACCTGAGAGAACTACTCTTTCTTGTACAAGGTTTCCAGACTCCGATCACATGATCCTTCAGAGGGTTCTTGGGTAATCATCCCTAGGCTTGGTGACCTGACTAAAAAGCCTTCCTAATTCGCCGAGCTATGAACTTCGTGACAGGGGTAAAGTAAACTCGTGGGTTTACTATAATGGTAGTCCTTTCAAGGAATTCACTCCGACTCTGGAATGCGAGGAAACTTCTCGGGAGGGGGTGCCTTCGAGAAATCAAACCAGGACATGGCGCGAGTCAAGTAGATGGAACAAATCTCAACTGACTCGTATTCTGAACTTATTCATTCTATACCTAAACCGATTATGGTCATATGAGTATAAACATGCATCCATTATTTCCGATCAAAACACAAGGCAAACACTTCTATACAGAAACCATTTATGAGCGTATAAACATGAGCATGCATCCAGGATATTCAATTCAAGATACAAGATATAAACACTTATCAGAAACACCAGGTGTGACGCAACTGCTGAGAGGGGTGCTCATTTCCACCCAACTGTAGGCTCAGTGACTCCAAACAGATTTACCACTAGCCACCCCTGATCTAGACCACAATGCTTGAGGTTCTTCTTTCTACTTCCATCTCAACGGAAGTCAAGGGCGAAGGTTACTCTCCTTCTCCTCTGTTCAGAACTCCCTGTGTTTCCAGAGTTTCTCTAGTTCTCCTCTGCAATCCCCGTCGCGCGTGTTCTCCTCTCTCCCTTTACCACACTTCCTCTCTTGCCTTTTCTCTGCAAGATTGCGTGGGGCGCGAATTTCCCCGTCCGTGGTCAGGTCTGGGAGCTGTTACGGATGGGTGGTTCACCCCCATCCCCTCATTAACTCTTGAGGAGCCTCCCCACCTACCATTCTAACGGGAAATCCATTCCAGGGTCAGAGAGTTGCTTTGGTCTTTGAGCAAGTAAAAACCAATTCGGTACTGGCTCGGTGGAAGTTAACGCAACCATTCCAGGTCCCTTCCACCACCTCTCATTAGCCATCGTGGTCTCTTTTAGCACATCCCCCTCCCAGCGGTCATGCAACACATTATCATAACATAATTTACATTCATCGACCTTTTATACAAAGGTTCGTTAAATCAAACATTCACATCTTTGAGTTTGCCATAGTTCTTGGCCAATATAGTTATTTTTACAGACTGGGGGAAACAGGGTGTTACAGTTGACTCACATGTAGAATACCCGACATGCGAAATCGCGACGCGCCTTTTGCATAGGCGTGCGGTCACAGCCCGTGGCCGTGTGGAGGCGAGGCCCGCGCTTGGTGTTTAGTCGCACAGGGCGAGTTTCAAGGAAGGACCTATGGATTCGTTCGTGAGATTCCAGCAGGGAATCGAAGAGCTGCTCCAGCTCAACAGAGTTAAGAACGATCCTTGACCAGGAGGTCGGACTGGTTCCCTGGCCTTCCAAATTAGGAACCAAGAATAGAGTTCCTGTCCTTTAAGGAAATCGAAAAATTCTATGCCCCATCGTGGGTGTGTTACAGACTAGGTCCACTATATTATTAAATAAGGCCCACTGTGGTAGTTAGATTTATTGAATATATGTAATGAAGGCCCAAGAACCATAGGCATATATAGGACTCAGTTATATAGGACTAACCAAGAACCATAGGCATATATTAATTAAAACATCAACTAACCAATCTCTAGTCACAACTCCTCGTAGGTAGGGAACTTATACCTTGGGTCAACAATAGCAATACATCACACACTAACTGGAAGAATGTATTGGTCTTTGTAATGTTCAAAGGTATGTTGCTTCATAAAAGACACCTCCCCACAACCCCGTCTACTTCTTGCTTCTCTTTTTTAACCATTGTCTAGATGGAAGGTTGTACACCATCTCGGAACAAAGAAAGGTGAGGTCCTCATGGAAGGTGAATCCATGGAGTCCTCGTCATTTCCCTGAGTCCTATATATTCCTATGGTTCTTGAGGATCTAGCTACTCCATCGATGGAAAGTTTAGCTTTGGTAGTCACTACCTCTTCCTTATTTTTATCCTTTTCATAAATAGCATTGTGGGAAGCTAGCATAATCTTTGGGGTTGAAGCAATACATATCCCAACATCATGCCTTGGGGTTTTAGCCAAGTGGTACTTCAACCGGCTAACCCCTCCTATCATGGGCTGCCCACACAATTTACAAGACAATATTTGTTGGTTCGTTCCATCTTCAAGTTCACCATACTTCCAAAATGGGTCCAAGGCTTTGGCATACTAGCAAGGCAATACTCAACTTCCAACTTCAAACATAGGGAAAAAGAAAATGAAAAAAATGAACATAAAAAACTGTTGGAAAAAAAAACGCTTGCTAGTAAAAAAACAAACCTCGAAATTGTTCTATGAGCCATCCAAATTGATAATAAGAGGCAAGCAACATGGACTTTGAAAACCCTGCATAAATCTAGAAAAAAAAACTAGTTAAGAGGGTGAAATTTGAAGAAATACTTGGGATCTAAGAATATGAACATTGTAGGCAGATAGGAATTGATCCCTGCTCCGATTAAAAAAACTTTGATGGCAATAATAGTAATGATTTGGCCCTCCTAAAATTGGTTCTTGATGATGGTAAACCCCTTCCCTCTCATTCTCCAACAGCCGTAAGGAAAATGATTAAAGAAAACCCAACATCGGCCTTTAAGAAACTCAAAATCATATTGGGTAATTTTTGCCCCCTTTTTTTAAATCGCAATGTAGGGTTTGACATTGTGATTTTTCTTGATGTTGGTGAAAAACCGCCAATTTTTTCATCTTTGGTCCTAACCCCATGGGATGAAAACTTTTCCATTGATCACTCTACCATTATGTTCCCATGTTTGGGTAGAATTTCCAGGTTTTCCCATGCAGTTTGGGAGTCCTTAGATTGATTTTTTTCCATAAGGAGTTCTATTTGCCAAAACCATCTTAACTCTTTAACAACAAGCCTCAAAGGAAACAATGTATTAAAGTAACCTGTCCAAAGACATTAAAGAGTTCACTTACATCTAGGATAGGAGTAGGGGTTTTACAACACCCTGTGAGGTACATAAACCTCTCGAATCTTGCTTCAAGTCCCAAAGCCCATTCACAAAATTAGGGATTCCCTGCTTATGGTCAAGCTAGACTCTCTTCCTCCTTCAGACACACTCGCTCCTTAAACCCAAGCCTAGAAGGCCTCGTCCACCTTTGCCTCCTTTAGAGGCACTTGGTTTTAAGAGCCAAGACTAGAAGGCCTTGTAGCCAATAATAATGATAGATGGCATCAAATTGTACGAAAGTCTTCTTAGAGAAAGAAGGAACAATGAATCCTAAGACACAATAGAGCAAAACTCCTACAGTATTAGGGTTGAAATTTGAAAAAATTGGTCCAAACACATTGAGATAAGGTACCACTTCATTCGGGACTGCGTGCAGAAAGGTTCTGTAAAGCTACAATATGTGCCAACCGGTGAGCAGATTGCAGACATACTCACAAAGCCTTTGGTGAATGGAAAATTTGTCTACTTCAGGGACAAGTTGGGGGTTGTGCAGAACCCTTCCTTGGTAAGAGGGAGTGTTAATTTTTTGTAGCAGCAGAAGGTGTCTGCTCATGCCTGTGTCCTAGGCATGTGAGTGTACATTAAACTTACCCAATTCAGCCTAAGTCCCACTTAGGAAACTCGGAAAAAATATTTTTTCATTAGTGGTTTGTGGGGTCCT
Organism: Picea sitchensis; assembly: GCA_010110895.2. NCBI lineage: Eukaryota > Viridiplantae > Streptophyta > Pinopsida > Pinales > Pinaceae > Picea > Picea sitchensis. Next base: position 45,541 of record SNQJ01S0015049.1, on the reverse strand, counting down.
GCTAAGTGGAGCACTCAACCTAGTGTTGTGTGGGGCCCTACTAAGTGGGGCGCTCATCCTAGTGCTAAGTGGGGTCCAGAGAAAAGAGCAGCTCAATCTGGGCCGTTGAAGCTCCTGGGCACTAATCCCAAGGCAATCAGTGGGGGAGGTTGGGTATAGTGTGGCTGAGGGTGTTGAGCATTCTCGTTCTGTCATTTGAATGAGTAAGAGAGGAGAGGGAGTTGAGAAGAGAGAAGAGAAGGAAGTAGCTGCTGAAGAGGGTGTGTTCTGGGCTGAGCTAGGGCAGCCAGTGGAGGCCATTCAGAGGCCATGCTGTGCAGCAGGGAGAGGACATCTTCAGCACTATAATCAGCAGCAACAGGACAGCAAGGTTTGAGTTTTTTGGGCTGAGAAAAGAGGTCGAATCAGAGGTTTTTCAGAGCAGCAGGTTAGGGCTGTACTCAACTGATTTTTACAGCAACAGAAGTGGCCATACCAGGCCGTACAAGACAGCAGAAGGAGGTCGTACTAGCTGCAAGAGACTGGGATGAACAACACTTAGGTTGCTGGTCCAGATTTGAGGAAATTCTTCTCTGTACTGTAAGAAATTTCTGTGACACATTTATGCTGCTGTAACTTCTCTCTGATAGCCCAATAAAGCTCCCCTTTTAGCTGGTTTTCCCCACACTATGGTTTCCAGGGTACCCAACGTATCATTGTGTGTGTTTGATTTATTATTTCTGCTGTGCTTCATGTTTACTCGGTTGTATAATTTTTTAGCATAGATCAGATTTAATTTTCTGAGTTGAAATTAAATTTCTGGGTTATAATCTATCGGCTAAATTATCAGTTCGCTGGGTATTAAAAGTTTTACATAATTTTACCAAATCCACCCCTGCAGAAGTACCCCATACCTATTTTTCTAGCAGGCCGGGATTTGGTGATACATACAAAGATCTTGTTTTGCCCACCTATTCCTCCCACTACATGCCGATGTGGATTTACATGTGGATTTAAGTGAATCCTTTCTTTTGTACATGTTGGAATGAAACGTGGGTTACTCTTTTTATATCAAATGCTCTCTCTGCTCAAGCATCTATATCAAAATTGCATGTGAAATCACTTCTAAGATGGAAGATGTGCCAGGAATCAGTGATGATAGTAAAAGTTGCCTTCTGTTTTATTTCATTTTCATAACAAATTGTGATTCGATATCTGGGTAGCAAATAACTTTAGACGACATGTAGAATTAAAAAATGTACACATGTAACATCTTTTGTGTTTTTTTTTAGTTGATTGGATTTAGTCCGAGTGGATTGTGCTGAGGGGTGTTTTCCCCCCCCACCCAGGTTCAATTCTCGCAAGTGACAGTTGAGCTCTTAAATGAGCAAGCTATCGAAAAAGCCTCGGCTTTCTACAAAATCTGGTTTACCCCAGGTACCATCCTCGAAATGAGAGGAAGTGTCCGGTGGGTTTCCCCATGCTCTATTCCAAAGTAAGTAAATAAAAAATAAAATAAATTAAAATAAAAAATAAAAACATCTTTTGTTTTTGCTATATACTTAGAAAAATTTATTACGCCATTCACTTCTCTATATTATCATTGTTTCATTGTATGTTCTCTCACTAAATATGATGGTCATATAAACATATGTTACTCAGCTTTTTTCGGTGTTCCCTTTCCCCTGCTTCGGGGGTATGCTAGTTATCTAGATAATGGTGAAAACGAAGCAAAAAGCAGCCATACAGTAGGCAAAATGAGTATAAAACACAATCACCAAGCTTTATGTTTGACTGCCACCTTTCAATCACTTGGCTTACAACTTTGTTGCCTATTCTCTTTCACAGCGGCTTGTTAATAATTTGTCAGTTCAATTAAGAAAAATATTACTCTTAGATTGAACATCACTCTTTGTATCTCAAGAATGAACCAAGTGCCCAAGTCCACAACAGGGCTTCACTGATCCATCGTTGTTATTTCAATTTTATAGGGCTGCACCATCTTATATATGTTTTCCTTAATTTATTAGGGGTTGGGTGAATAATGTTATGAATTTAACATAGATAACAACTTACGATTCACATGTTATAACATGTTTTCTGAATCTTTAGCGTCTTGGTGCTAAAATTTATATTTTCCATAACACTCCTTTGGTCTTTCGGTGCTCTTACAGCTTGGGAGGAAAGAGATGTCCATGTCACGTGTAATACTAATTAACTAAAATGAAAAAAAGAAAAGACAATGTCCAAGTTTGCACCTGGGTTTTTTCATTATCTTGGTACTTAATAAAACCAAGGTTAAGATGGATCTAAGCTATTTCTAAAATTCAAAAATTCTCAGGTGTCGTTATGCTTACTAGTCAGCATGTTTGCTTGAAAAAGATAGCTTCTTTCATTTTGATGACCTTTGGATAGCAGGACCTACTCAACTACTAGGCATTGGCTTCTTTTTGCAGATTGGAGAGTGTGCTGGAGTGTGGTGGAGGCCCAATTTTGAGACATTGATGTATCCATATTGTCCACCGCATATCAATAAACCAAAGGTACAAAGAGTATTGTTAATCAGATTGATTGTAACCTCAAAAAAGAACTTTCTGCTGAATATTATATCTTTTCTCGCAGGAATGCAAGAAGATATTTATTGTTCATTTATCCGAAAACCAATGCTTCGAAATACCCAAAAACTTGAAAATTCTTGCTGTTCCATTGTTTGAACTCTTTGATAATGTCGAGGTAAATTCGCAAAGATGCTAAACCTTCCAAAGTTGCATTTTATTTGGATTTTGCTCTGTTCTTTGTTTTGTATCTACAATCAATATGATTGTTCACATAGTGTACATCGATGATCTTCTAATGGTGCAAGCTTGAATGCAGAAATATGGTCCAGAAATCTCAAGTATTCCACAGCAGCTCTCCAGGTTTTCTCTCGATCTAGAGTAAAAATGAGTTGTCTCATTTGAATGATCAAAAAGTCTCAGCAGAAAAGACTGTATAAAGTATAACAGAAAGCTTTTAAAAGAATTGCGCTGTATAAAGCATGATGATATCATGGAAGAGTGCGAGTGGGAGAGTCGATGGCTCTCTGTGGACAACTTTATATGGAGACAAGTATAACGTTGATGGAAGGAAAAAACTGGCCCACAGAGGCCTTATTATGGTTTGCACTTGTATATTTGTGAGTGGTAGTGTCGATGGCTCTCTGTGGACAACTTTATATGGAGACAAGTATAACATTGATGGAAGGAAAAAACTGGCCCACAGAAGCCTTATTACGTTTGCACTTGTATATTTGTGCAGTGATGTTGCCTCTGGTAGTTCTTATTAATGTGGCTCCATGCTTTGTATGTAATGATATGGGTAATTTGCATTCAACTGTAATTTTGTTTTTGAGAATAATGAGTTATGCTCGATGGCCATAAGAGCCATAGTAAGCAAACAGAACTCTGCATGCATTTTATTATCTTCTCAAGTAGAACATTTTCACTTTACCTATTCTGCAGTAACAGGTTGAATTTGTAGGAAAGTTCCTGTCCAAGGAAATCTGTCTGTGGGCTCCGAGTCTTACTAGAGCTTGAGGTTAGATATTGAATCTTGGTCATCACAGTAATGTTTCAGAGAGGAAAGGAAAATGTGAAAGCAACAAGCTTGAAGAACTTAACTATATTACTCACATTATTTATCTAGAACAACCTAAGTCAACAATTGTATCCGTGGGATTGGAATATTTGTTCTTTGAATGAGACAGAAGCAACAAGCTTGAAGAACTTAACTACATTACTCACATTATTTATCTAGAACAACCTAAGTCAACAATTATATCCATGGGATTGGAATATTTGTTCTTTGAATGAGACAGGAGGTGACAACGTTTTCTTTAAAGGTCACAATTACAATGCACAATATGTTGTAGCACCACCAAAAATGTAAAGATGGGAAATAGTTGAGGTTAGCAACAAGAGAATGGATCTCATAATAAAATTGAAAGAGCCTCATAGCATCTAAAATTTGTTTTTACAAGGGGTGTCCGTTCCTATTTAGAAGCCTCTTATGGAAACGGCCTCACATGACCATTTTCAAGATACGTACATTATTTGGTTCCAAAATACTCTTTTACAAGAAAACATTGAGATGCTTTTGCATCTAATTTTGTTGGAGATGTTTCTACTATTCTATAGAAAATATACATGATGAAAATAGTACTAATATCAGTGGCAAATAAAATACTATATCTTGATTATATAGTTGTCTTCAGGAAATCTGGTGACTGTATGTATTAGTGACATATAGCACATCAATTGGGTCTAGTTCAAGTGGTAAAGAGGAGAAGTTGCTATCCTACCCACCAGGTTTAAATATCACTTATAACATGTTCAGGAAATCTGGTGATTGTATGTAGTAGCGACATATAGCACGTCAATTGGGTCTAGTTCAAGTGGTAAAGAGGAGAAGTTGTTATCCTCCCCACCAGGTTTAAATATCACTTATAACATGTTCGCTCTTTGTGAAACAATTGTTGATTGGGTCTCCCTCATTCTCACCTACAGGCTGGAGGGTGAAAGTGCGGCAATACGGAAAAAAATAATAACGACATATAGCACACATTTCCACAAAGTCAGATTGACCGGGATTCAAATCTTCCCCCAACATTGCAACATTGCAAAGGAGAATATCATTTAAATAACACACCAGAACCCATAGGCAAACTCTTAGTTCTTAAAACAAGGTAAAGAGCAACTTCGAGAAATTGTTTTGTCTTTTGTCTGAAAAATTCAAGATCTATTCTGGAAAATCATTTCATATGAGGTATGAACTAAATTCAATGGCATTGATGCAGGGGCATTGCACAAACATTAAGAATTGTATCTTCTCTATTTTCTGGACTTCGTGATGTTATTCTTTTTGCCTTTTCTGTTTTCTGGACTTCATAATGTTATTCTTTAAAGAAACTTAGACTTTTAAGTATTGTTACAAGATATCAAAGACCGTGCCATGCTCGTTTTTCAGCTTCTCCTATACAATTAGGATTTTACTACATGAATGAATTATGGTACTTTCTGCTCGGGGTGTTTGGGAAAACCAATTTAAAAAGGATGTACAGTTGGGGAGTTGTGATCAAAAGCATGTCAGATGTATAAACAGTCAGTTTGGTCAATCAGATTTGTCACAGATTCTTGTAGCAAATTAAGTATCTATTGTAGTACTTTTTACTGGGGTGTTTGGGAAAACCTGATTTTAAAAAGGATGTACAGTTGGGGAGTTGTGATCAAAAGTATGTCAGAGGTATAAACAGTCAGTTTGGTCAATCAGATTTGTCACAGATTCTTGTAGCACATTAGGTATATATTGTAGTACTCTTTACTGGGGTATTTGGGAAAAACAATTTTGAAAAGATGTACAGTTGGGGAGTTGTGATCAAAACAATGTCAGATGTATAAACAGTCAGTTTGGTCGATTAGATTTGTCACAGATTCTTGTAGCAAATTAAGTACCTAATATTATTGCAAATAATTAAAAACAAATATGTTTAGGTCAATATATTTCTTGCACAGAAGAATCTATGCTTATACAAGACACTGTTCTACTAATAGTGAGATATGATGGATTACCAGATTAAAGAATGTGTGGACCTACAACATATTCTGTAAGCTCAGAGTGTCCTCCCAGTTGGTGTTTTATCAAAGATTGCCTACAAAATCAGGACTTGACAAGAGTGGATTCACATATGATAAATGGCTTTTGTTGTGGCAGGCCAGGTACCATCAAATATGTATCTTGAGAATGCCTTTTCTTCAGCCAGTGTTAGAAAACAGTGCAGCAAAAGTTTTCTTATTTTTGTAAGGCAATATTCATTGGCAGCAGCTTTGCTTGGGGACAATTGCAGTTGGTCAAATATGTATCTTGAGAATGCCTTTTCTTCAGCGAGTGTTAGAAAACAGTGCAGCAAAAGTTTTCTTATTTTTGTAAGGCAATATTCATTGGCAGCAGCTTTGCTTGGGGACAATTGCAGTTAGTCTTTTGGGCCATTTTGCTGGTTTTGGGCAGTGCATCAGAACCTACGTTGTATTTCCTGGAAGTTGTATCGTAAGTTTGCATTTGAAGAAAAGAAAAGTGTTTTTTTTGCCTTTTAAAAGTGGTCTTTAATAAGCACCCAAGTTCAAGCAAGAGTTTAATACTCATCCATGATGCTAAGAATGCATTTAGCATTTAGTAATATATTTTTGCTATATAAATATTTGTTCTTGATACAATATAAATAAGAATATTTGTTCTTGATAATATCTCGATGTTGGCAATATTATCTTCAAAATCACGGTTGGCGATATTTTCCGATATTTTCATTCCTACAACTTTGTTATTCATTCTTATGACATTTTCCGATATTTTCCCCGATGTTGTCGATATTTTCGTTTTCAGACCCTCGGCAATATTTTGCCAATGCCGATGTTTGCAACACTGATGCATTCCATATAAATATTTGTTCTTGATACAATATAAATCTTATTTTCTTAAAATGCATTCCATATAAATATTTGTTCTTGATACAATATAAATCTTATTTTCTTAAAATGCATTCCATCATTTATGAGACAAGAAAATTGAAATAGAGCAAAGAGACTTATCTCATTGTCTAGTGGTACTTTAATTCCACTTTTAAATGGACATTATTTTTTAATTTAAACACTAAATGAATGGAGAGGCTTTTTGAAAGAGAATTTTGTAATTTAAGCATTTAATGAATAGAGGTATTTTGAAATTTTTATCTTCACCTTTGGTGGTGTATGTTTTCAATTATACTACTTTCAGATATAATTTGAGTTTATGTATTTGATGAATAAAGGTGTTTTGACTCTTTTATCTCCATGGCTATTAGTTAACAAATCCAAAGAGTCAAATAATACTAAAATTCATTCAAAAATTAATATTGTGAACACAACTTGATCAAAATTTTAATTCTATACACAAAAGGCAGTAATGGAAAGACACGTGTTTGTTAACATTGTTGTTATAACTTATTATACAACATCCAAACTTAATTGTCCAACTCTAGTTGTAGCCTTACTTCATAGACAAACGAACACTAACACTTGTGAAGAGAGAACACTCAATTTTAATGATTGGCTTCCAACAAAACTTAACCATAAAGTTAGACCATGATCGATAAATGATTCATTTTAAATTTATGTGGTCTAAAGAGAGAACACACAATTTTAGATGATTGGTTTTCAACAAAACTTAACCATAAAGTTAGACCATGATTCATAAATGATTCATTTTAAATTTATATGGTCTAATACATAGTGTGATTATTTTTCCAATACCTCAAAAAGGTTTTAATGAAATTTTAGATAGAATAAAAATGAAAATTTTAGATATAAAAATGAAGAAATTTTATACAAATAGTTTGTTGATGTTTTTAAAGCATAGATCCATTTAAACTCTAGATTAATTAGGCATTGAAAAAAATTAAAAAAATTGTGATGTTAGTTTCTCCTTGCTTGAAAGATCCCAAGTTAAAATGGATATGCAATGATGTGCATATATATATATATATATATATATATATATAAACGTTTTGATTTTTTAACTTCTCTTTTACATTGTAAAATTTCTCCAACTAGGTCTTTGTATTGATCTAAATATGGGTAAGTAGAAGAAATAGTTTAATCAACAGGGGAATAAATGAAAGGCCCTTAAGGAGGCCCCCGACTTGAACCTAACAATAGGTTGGTCAGTTAAGATAGATGGATGTTGGATCCACTACCCGTGGAACAGAATGAGTGAGGCAGTGTGTTAAATTTATAGCAGCTGCAAGAGCCATTCTCCGAGAGGATGGCAAAGACCCTAGCCGAGATCTAGGGCCCCCAGTGCACTCCTGGGGTACTTGGTCTAGGACAAAACAGTCAATGCCATGGCAAAAGACCCTTGTCAGGGCCCCCAGTATATGACTGGGGTTCTTGGTCTGGGACCAAGCAGTAAAGACCCTTGAGAGGGCCCCCAGTATATGACTGGGGTTCTTGGTCTAAGACCAAGCAGTTAAAGCCCCTAGATATGTCTAGGGCCCCTGGACATGGTCCAGGGTACCCATGCCTGGGGCATGGGTTGATCCTTGGTCTTGTAACTTGGTGGATAAGACCCCAGAAATGTTCTGGGGCAACTTGATCCTTGACCAGGTATTTTGTTGGTGTATGACCCTCCTTGAAGGTGGGCATGACCACATGAGGGATGTATCCCATATGCAATGATGATTAAGTTAATAAGGTCACTTTGAATATGAATGTACAAGTATTGCCACCAAGCTACCCCACCTAAAACCCCTTTACCCTTGTTTGTGTTTGTTTGGGGTTTTGTTTTTGTCTTAAGGGTTAATGTAAAATATTAATTAAATATTTTAATTATAACATGTTTTAAATTAATATTTATATTAATTAAACCATGTTATTTTTAATTTAATTCCTATTATTTTTTCCCTAGCCTAAACTATAAATAAAGCCTACCCTCTACCCTTCACACTACACTCTTATGATCTTTAAGGTGAGTAGATCTCTCCTTGCTAAGCTATGGCCCTCCTTGCAACAGTGAGCGGATCTATCCTTCCTAGCTGCGGCCCCCCTTCAACGTTTCTGCTTTGTCTTGACAGCTCCATGTATGGTGCGATGAAGGTCCTTTTTCTTGATGATGAAATTTATGTGTGAAGGTTGCTAAACGAAGGGCTTTTGTTGGTGTAAAGGAATGTGTAGTTGTTGTCCTCCTCACAGTGAACATATGTTGAGTCGTGACCTCTCTAGCATGACTGCGGCCCTCTTTTGTGCCGTGTTTTTAATTTTTGTACCCTCCTTTTGAGTCGCGACCCTCTATAGCAGCCTATAATCTTTCTTGTGAATGAGGGTTTGGGTCCCTAGAAGTTTCAGATTGTGTGAGGACTTGGATCCATGATTTTCCTGTGTGTTTGAGGGTTTGGTTCTCTAGAGTGTGTGAGGGTTTAATCACAGATTTTTGATGTGGTGTCTTTGTGGCCCTTTCTCCTTGGTGGCAAGAAAATAAATTCATTTCTTGGCAAGAGATCTAACCTACATCGTAGATCTATGATCCTAATCTTTTTCTGAGCATAACTACAAGAGGTATTACATCTCTTATGTGTGGTTGTGACTCCTTCAGAGGTAAACTACAAGGCAAGGTAAGTATCATGTTCAGTTCTATAGTCTTATGTTTTAAAAGTTTGTTTATGTGATAGATCCATATCATATCTGAATATTAAATATGATTTTGAGTTTTTGATCTATATAGATCTAGATCGTTTCTCCTAGTTAGATTTGTCAGATCTTGTATGATCTATAACAGATCCACTAATTAATTTTGACATCAATTTCAACTAGATTTGCCTATTGCTTAGATCTGATTTCTTTACCTTCTAGATTTGTTTTTATGGTTTATAATTGTTTGTCTTTTATCTAGATCCGCTTGCCTACTGTCCAGATGTGTAATCTATTTGGAATGGGCTTATCTAAGAACTGTCTATGCTCAGAATGAAATTCTACACACATATTTTTGTTTTAAATTTCAGATCTCTATTGTTCTCTGTAAGTTTTTTTTTAAACAGTAACTACTCTGCTTTATTTCTCTATTTCTAACATGGTATCAGAGCTAAGGGTGTGAAGAGAGTTCAAGGATTTAATCTTGAGCCTACACAGATCCACTTTGTTAGAGTTGTTTTGCAGAGATCAACCATCTAAACTAACTCAGATCTAAGCATGGCTTCCTCATCAGTTAAAGCTGAAGACAGACTTGTAGGCGTTGCAAACTTTAATGCTTAGAAATACAGAATAATGAACATTCTTGAAGAGAATGATCTAGAAGAGTTTATCTCTAGGGAGATTGAAAAACCTACCACAAACACAGCAAGGGCAGCATATAAAAGGAAACAAACCAAGGCCAAAAGAATCATTTTTTATTCTATCAAGGACAGCATAATGCCCATCATTGGTCATCTAAGGACTGCCAAAGATTGTTTTGATGCTTTGGCAAACCTGTATGAAAAGAAGACACCTACTCAGAAAAGAATTTTGAAGAAACAAATACGTACTTTGAAAATGGAAAAGGATGATACAGTTGCCACCTTCTTCTCCAAAATTGCTCAAACCAAAGATCAGCTTATTGCAATAGGAGTTCCTGTAGGTGATGATGACCTTGTTCAAACAGCATTTGATGGACTTCCTGATACTTGGGGAGTTTTTCTTGCATCCGTGAATGGAAGAGAATCCCAACCTAATTTTGAAAGATTGTGGCATGACTGCTTAGAAGAAGAAGGAAGACTAAACAACATAAATGACTATTCAGTTCTGAAAGATCATGCCCTTGCAGCAAAGGCCAAGAAATAGAAGAAGTTCCCTAAATCAAAAGGCAAAGGTAAGAAACCCCAAGGTAAGTTATCTCATCTTAATCTTCATTTATCTAAAGTTAAATGTTTTAACTGCAATAAGCTAGGACATTATGCAAAAGATTGCAGGAGTCCTCTCTTTCAGTAGAAAAGAAGAGGAAGATTTCAAGCCTCAATTGCCAATGAAGAAGCTAAACCCCAAGAAGAGCCTCAAAGAAGACAAACCAGGGCTGCCACCAAAGAGCAAGAACAACATAAGGAATATTATCTCATCTCAGTTCTTTTCGGCACTATCACCAAGTTAGAAGAGATTTGGCTAATAGACAGTGGTGCTTCCAGACACATGACAGGCTTCAAACAAAACCTTGCAAACTATCAAGACAAGAAATTCAAGGCAAAGGTTGAACTAGGTGATGATGGCACCTATGACATAAAAGGTTTTTGTTCTACCTCTTTCCAGTTTCACTCAGGTAATATCTTTCACATTGATAAAATTCTTTATGTACCTTGTCTAAAGAAAAATTTAATCTATGTTCCAGTTTTAGAAAGTAAAGGTTACTCAGTAGCTTTCTCCAAAGGAAAGGCCCTCTTGTGGTCCTCAAATGAAGATTTAAGAACTGCTATAACCATTGGAACTCGTGAGAGTGGACTTTATAAGATTTCAAGTTAGGTTGTTCAAGCTCTAATCCATGAGACGATCAATCCCTGCGAGCTTTGGCACAGGAGACTTGGACATCTCAACTATAATGCACTTCCAGGTTTGCAAAAGATGGTGACAGGTATGCCAGTATTTTCTGTTGAGCATGGTAGTGTTTGTAAAGGTTGTTCACTTGGTAAGAACATAAAGAAACCCTATCCTCTCAGTAATAGAAAATCAAATGAAATTTTGGATTTAATTCATTATGACCTTTGTGGGGCCATGTCTGCACCCTCTATGAATGGTTGTATTTATTATATCATTTTTATTGATGATTGTTCGCGTAAAGCTTGGATTTATTTCTTAAAAACTAAAGATGAATCTTTTAGCAGATTTCAAGATTTCAAGAATCTTGTTGAAAATCAAACAGGAAGACACATCTGAGTTTTTAGAACAGATAACGGTAAAGAATTTGACTCCTTCAAATACGACGAACTCTGTCAAGCTCTGGAATTAAGAGGGAGCTAGTTGTACCATACAACCCTCAGCAGAATGGGGTTGCTGAAAGAAAGAATAGAACTATCTGTGAAGCAGTAAGGGCTATGATGCATGATCAAAACCTACCTCCATCACTTTGGGTTGAGGTTGACAGTACTGCAGTCTACATTCAGAATAGATATCCTCACAAAGCCCTTGAAGCGAAAACTCCTGAAGAAGTTTTCACCGGATGTAAGCCCTCAGTTGATTATTTAAGAATCTTTGGCAGCCCAGTCTATATACACATTCCAAAAGAGAAGAGGACTAAACTAGAGCCCTCCAGTAAGAAAGGAACTTTTGTGGGATACAGTGAGACCTCAAAAGCTTATAGGATTTATATCCCTGGCCAAAAGTTCATCAAAGTAAGCATAGACGTGACTTTTCATGAAGAAACATCTTTTCGTTGGGCCAGAGAACTACCATGTGATTCATAGGAGCAGGGAGCTCCACCACTGGACCCTTCTGACTCTCCTTTTCCAGATAAGCAGAGGGAGGAAACCTCAGAACTTCCAGTGGACCCCTCAAGGGATACTATTGAGTTTCCAATGGAGATACCTCCTACTAAAAGGAAACCAGCCTGGTGTCGAGAAATATTGAAAGAAGCAGAAAAGCATTCAACTCCTAAGGGCACCTTCAGAGAGAGCAAGAAACCAGATAAGTACTCCGGTCTCATAGCTAATTTAAATGATGTGATTAATTCAGAACCGTCCACATTTGTAGAAACCTCTAAACATCAAGTGTAGAAAGATGCTAAGAATGAAGAATATGATTCTATTTTAAAGAATGATGTATGGACCGTAGTTCCTAGACCTCATGGCAAATCAGTAGTAACTTCAAAATGGCTTTATAAGATAAAGCATGCAGCAGATGGCAGCATTGAGAAATACAAGGCAAGATTTGTGGTTGGTGATTTCTCTCCGAAAGAAGGAATTGATTACGACGAGATTTTTGCTCCAGTTGCCCGGTATACTTCAATTAGGATTATTATCTCACTTGCAGCAGTTTTTGGTTGGAAACTTCACCAGATGGACATTAAGACTACTTTTCTTAACGGTGAAGTTGAGCAAGAAGTATACATTGAGCAACCGGAAGGTTTCGTGATACATGATAAAAGATCTCATGTGTGCAAACTCAAGAAAGCCATGTATGGATTAAAACAAGCTCTGAGAGCTTGGTATGGTAGAATAGATAGTTTTCTACAAAGTTTTGGATTCTCCAAGAGCATAGCAGATCCAAATCTTTATATAAAGATTGTTCAAAATCATCCAATTATCCTAGTTTTATACGTGGATGACTTGTTCCTCACTGGAGAGGAAAACTTGATAGATCAGACTAAGAGGGAGTTTTCTGCAGAATTTGAAATGAAAGACTTGGGGCTCATGCACTATTTTTGGGGTTTGGAGGTTTGGCAGAAACCAGGAGAGATCTTTCTCTCACAGGGTAAATATGCAATTGATATACTTCGCAGATTTGGCATGATGGACTGCAAGTCCATGACAACTCCAATGATCTCTAACCTAAAGAAACTACAAGATCAAGT
>SNQJ01S0015049.1:0-22999 GCA_010110895.2 Picea sitchensis | reverse complement strand
TTTCTTAATGCACTTACATAAATATCAATATTAAGATTTTTCTACCAAACTAATTCAAAAATTTGGATTATCTTAAAATTATTTAATCAAGTATGATATCTTTATTAATTTTTAAATTAAAAAGTTTGTAAAATAAATATATTATTTTAAACTATAAACATTATATAAAATTTCATCCAAATTTCTATATATAAATAAAATACTAACATTTTTAATTTCAAAAGAAAATAATAAAATTTTACTAAAATAATTTAAAATATATATTATAAAATTATTATATATTTTTTCTAAAAATTAAATTCAATTATCATCTAAACAAATAAAAATAATATTATGATTTAATGATATAATATTAATTAACTATGAAATATTTCCAAACTTTAAAAAACAGTATCATAGTCTCAACACATCACAGAAATAAATCACCTTTGTAATAGGAATAATGTCAAGAGAGCTCTATGATAAAGCAACCCACTTTTTAATGGCCATTGATACAATATTCTCAATAAAACTTAAACATAAAACCATGTTATGTAAGGATGGATGTGTAAATAAAAAATACTGCAAATTTAATAATTTAAATCTAGAAAAATAAATTTTGATTGTTTAGATTTAAAAAAAAAAATCCATCCAGAGATTGTATGCACATATCAGTGCACCTCGGACCATCATTGATCAAAAGCGCACAACTTAATTCGTACTAGATGGGAACCAGATCACATGCAATTAGAGGGCATGCCAAAAGGTAAAATTAATATAAATGATAATTATACATAATGTTTTTCATTGATTACAAGACATCATCTAATTTGTGCAGGTTGGCTCCTTGACACAAAGCCACTCTCTAAATGGCTTAGTCCTAGCATGTCAGTAGTGGGACTAAGAAGACAACATCTTGGTGATTTACAAAACTCCACATTTCAGATGACACTAGATCATTGAGCAGCATATATTTCCCTACAGATCATTGCAGTTATCCTCAGTACATACATTCTTCTTCCTCTTTCCAGATTCTGCAGGCTCTCTAGGTACAATCTTAAACTTGCCAGTATCTTGTTGCTGAAAAGAGAATGAACAAAAGAGTATCAGCAGCTATGGCTAAGTTAGCTAAGCCAGCCTTGATTAAAACAAAATTGGGAGTAGTGAAATATGTTATAACACCACAAATCAATAAGCTTGTGACCTATTAGAAATAAAACTTTTCTAAGAAACTCAGCTACTAGTATGTACTCAGGTATAAGCTACTAGTTTGTACACAGGTATAAAAGGGTAGAAGCACTGCTGACTCCTCCATTTACAGGTCTTTACTGTATTCTTAACCAACATATGTAAAAAAGAACTCAAATATCACAGATTTTATGACCTATTTGAAATAGAACTTTTCTAAGAAACTCAGCTACTAGTATGTACACGGGTATAAAAGGGTAGAAGCACTGCTGACTCCTCCATTTACAGGTCTTTACTGTATTCTTAACCAACATATGTAAAAAAGAACTCAAACATCACAGATTTGAGATATCAATAGACCAAATAAGCATTAAAAGCAGACGAGAAATTCTTTTGCATTAAGAAATGTCAGCGAGGCATTGGGTCACTAGTGAAGTTGACAGTTAAGTACTCAACCAAAGGATGGCATGAGTTTCAAAGAGATGCCGGACAATTTTTTAACAGAATAGAAACTCCTCAAACCTGGCACTTAAGCAAAAGGAAGTCTTCTTTTTACAGCAGAGCCCTATCAGGTATGTTTCTGGGCATTGAAAATAGAAGAATCGAAACCAAAGATCTGAGTAAGAAACTAACCTTCTCCCACTTGGGGGTGTGAACATTGCAGAAGCCAACGACAATGCCTCCTGCCTTGCTCTCCCTGTACTCCATGCACAAATTTCGGTCCAACCCACAAGACACGTGGAAGGTAGAAGGGCATCTGGGCTCCGAACATTCGATGCAGGCACCTTTCGCCATATTGCAGCAAGTGCAAACCATATCCCACCTTCTTGGAGGCACTCTTGAACAATCTATCCTGTCTCTTCCTTCCGGGCATTGGAAGAACACTTCAGGGACTAGAAGGGCACATGAAATATGGGCCCATGAGTTCTGAGTAGTGCATTTCATGGCCCCTTTCGAGGAGGGGCAGAGGCAGCAAGCCTGCTGTGGGGCTTTGCCTTCAGCGTCCATGCACCTTGCACAGAACCAATCTCCATCGGGGATTTCCCTGATCAATGGATCACCATAACAGCTAGCATGCACCATGAGATCACACCCATCACAGAACACTATTGGGTCTGATGAATTCCCATCACAGCCACTGCATACATTGCAAATAATCCCATCATCCTCCTCCTCCTCTTGTTGCGTCTGCTGCTCCTCTCTCCGTTCTGGCTTATGGACCTTGCCAACATTGTGGGGCACATCTTCTAACTTTTCTATTGTCTTCTTCTCTTGGACACTTTCAAAGCTCTTGCATGGAGCTTTCTGTGATCTTTTTCTGGTTGATTTGCACCATTTATAAGCTATCGTTCCCATCTCCTCGCATTTAGGCACTTTGAACGGAGCTCCTCCTTCCAAAGCCCTCTCCTGCTCAAACATGAAATCCCTCACTGCCCAAATGCGTTTCTTGGCTGGCAGGCAGAGACTAGTATCGTTTCTCTCGTGCATTCTGCTCTCCCTCTGAAGCAATTTGAAGCGCTTTAATGGCGGTAGACCATGAAACCTGCTTACTTCCTCCTCCTCGATTTCTTCCTTGCTCCGGTAGGCCATTATGGACATATGTTGTGTTCAGAGGGTATTGTATATACTTTAAAACTGGTGCGATCTTCCAATGCTTTGGATCAGTCGCTAGAACCCAGTAACTCTGTATCCTAAAACAGATTGTTGATTTCTTATGCTGAGGTTCGGTTGATTGTTTAATTGAAATTGTTTCAAATGGTGGGGAGAAAAACTAAGGCGTCGTTTCCCTCCACTTTTAAGTCGGGTTGTGTTTCACTCCATATTCGAATTTTCACAGACTTTAATGACATCTATTCTTCTAATTTAGCGGGAAAATTGGTCTTATTCCGAGACTACGATCTTTTATCTCAGTTTGTATGTGGGCTTATGCTGTAATGGCCAAACTTTTCTTATTTTGGGAAATCTTCCAATCCCAATAGAAAATCTTATTATCAAGAATGTGACACACATTGGTGTAGACCAATTGGTTTGTGTGGGGTTTAATTCCAGGGGTTGAGGGTGGGAGACATTTTAATGACATCTATTCTTCTAATTTAGCGGGAAAATTGGTCTTATTCCGAGACTACGATCTTTTATCTCAGTGTGTATGTGGGCTTACGCTGTAATGGCCAAACTTTTCTTATTTTGGGAAATCTTCCAATCCCAATAGAAAATCTTATTATCAAGAATGTGACACACATTGGTGTAGACCAATTGGTTTGTGTGGGGTTTAATTCCAGGGGTTGAGGGTGGGAGACATTTGTGAGGGAATTAAATTGTCTCATGAGACATCCACAGCATAGAAACATTTTCAAGATGATGAATTTTTTTTTTGTTTGTTGTCTTTTCTTGTAAGTGTGGGAAATGATTATAGGGTAGGAGATATTATAAAGTAATTATTATAGAAAAAGAGTCACTATAAAGTATTACGAGATAAGGGATATTTTTATGTTTTTTTGGTAGTACACCCCATAACCAATCACCCTTAATGTTAATAGGAAGTACCACTCCTATGTGGTTACCCCCATTGACATAGGGATCGTGGTATATTGGGGCTTTATATGTCAATTGGGTGTGACTCAAGTGATTGTGAGAAAAAATTGTTACCCTCTTCACTCATGATCAAACCCCACTTTCTCTCATGTTTTATCTTAGTGAGTTGATAGTTGATGAGCTACATATGATTTATTCACGAGTTGTTGACTTGGAGGGTTTACCCTGAGATATATTACTTAGAAAAATAAAATTATATATGTTATCACAAACCAATCCTCTCAACTAATGTAGGATCATAAATTTTATAGATAGGAGTATTTTATAGTAGTAGAAATAGTGTCAATATGTCATTCATTCTTTGGCATATCTAATTTTATTTTATTAACTTGGAAAAGGGGTATTATAAAGCACTGCCAAACACAATATTTCTTATATTTTTTCGTTTACACAAAGGTAAAAGATGAGAAAATTGATTTTTAAGTATATAAACCAAAGTCATTTTCTAGATCAATCTTGCAAATGGTACAAAAGTTTGCATTGTCTTTCTTAGATTAAAGCAAGATAAATTGATCCATATAATTTGAATGGGATATCAAACATTTCTTAAAAGATAGAAAGACCCCTAGTTGGCCCATGATTTATGTGTGTGTTTAAAGTGCCATCTCCACCTTCTAAACTTCGATAGCTTGAGATAATGATCCACACAACAAATAGGGATGTCACATAACAATACATGGAGTATGATTCTTGAAACAACCAGAGGTAATGCAATTCTCTTTGTCTTTTTAGTTAAGTCATCATATGTCTTTTTTATCATGTTGGGCTTCAAGTTCTCAAACAATTGCTCAAATGTCAATGAATACACTCTCGTCCTAGTTGGGAACATCTTCTTATTCACATTCATCGACCTTAAGTGTTCGCCAAAATCCAGTACTAGCCTTCCCCTCTAAATATATGTTGTTCACATCAAGTTCTATGGCAATGGAGATTGTTAGACTTGGTTCGAATTCGACAATCAAAATAATGATCTCATTGTCTAAATTCATTTTCTTTCGTTGGAATTTCTACTCTACAAGTAGATTCCTTGTCTAGTTATACTTTCTTTGTTCGTAAAACTCTGTGACGAAGTTAAGTGGATCATAGTGTTGCAATGTTGAGATGACAAAATTGTGATTTGACTTGTTTGTTGTTGTTGCTTCATTTTCTTCTCGCTCTTGAGAGAAGCAGTGTTCAACCCAAGTATGTGGTAACTCGTAAGGGGGAGCCTTTTTAAAGCATGTGAAGTGCTTATTAGAGAAAAGCACTTGTTAGCATACCTCCCAAATAGCTAACTATTCTTACAAACATGGGGAGTGTTGTTGGGAACCCAGGGAAATCCCATACCTAAATATAGCCATACTCTTTAGTCTCAAACCAACCCTCTAATGCCTCAATAATATAGGTGTTTTTTTCTTATATTTTTTATGCATCTTTAGTCATTGGTTGGCTATTTCATTCTCCATCGTTCAATAGTTATAGTAGTTGTGTTTTACCCAAATCCTCAAGTTCCAGTAGCTATTGGTTGGAATTCATTCCTACGTGCCTTTTCAAATTTTATAGGCAATAAGAAGGAAGCCACCAACCAAAAGTCATAATTGTACATATAAAAGTGGGATGTCGGGTGATGTTTACCTTGTAGAGTTGAAGATGCAACTTCTATTCAATGATTGCAGCCCAATCGACTCAAATTTGTGACTCAAATGTGTCAGAGAGTAGCTAAGCCCACTCTTTAGGGAAACTAGTTGCATCAATGTAGCCAAATATGTGATTGGTATCCTAGCCAGATCTTTGCACTAATTGTTACAGAGGTGATCGAGGTCATACTCATCACATACTTATTTTGTAGTGGTCCATCTACTAGGACAAACATTCAAAAAGTCGGTGCTTTCCTTAATAGAGTCTTTGACATTTTTCTTGTCACATTTTGCTTTGTTGCATAAAATTTTAAATGCTTGGCACAATGTTTCTCTATTGTTTGGGATTGTGATCCTAGCCTAGTCATCATTGAACATTCATTTTCTTGGTACATACAGTCAAGCCACTTCATATATGAGATCTAAGATTATTGTTGCCTTTGGTACACAACCATCTTGGTATGCATTTCCTTGATTCTTCTTCCTGATGATGGCATAGTACCATTTTTCATCATCAATACCATTTTTTGTATCCAATATGCCCATGGTTTGAATAAGTATGGATATTCCTATTCCAAAGATAGTGTTGCTTTTGTGGTAAAAAGTTTGGCATCATTTCCTTGCAAAAGTGTGACATTGCATCTTGTTTATCTGCTTCAATTGTTTTGGAATGATACAAAGTATAAGAACCTATTACCTCTTATAGAGACTTGGGCCAACACGTTAAATGTATTATGCATTGTGGGTATACTACTACCATTCAAATAGATTAACGCTTCACACATGGTAAAATAACCATTGTGAGATGCTTCTCTTGAGCTTGTCCTTTATGATTGCCTTATAGGGTGAATCTCCTTTGATTGTGTCCATGTCACTCTAAGATGAATTATCTATCAGTGTCAATGCTTATTGAATGAACTATTTTATCGTATATTTATAGTCATTTCATGGTACCCAATTCTTATTCACGAAAAAACCTAATTATCAGACCAATTATGATAACTATTAGATATATGGTCTGTTGGAGTTACGTCACACACACCTAGGATTTATTTTTCCTAAGGTTTTTCCTTGTTTATTAGTCATTATCTAGTCTTCTATATTTTAGGAAGAATATTCCTCTAGGGAGAATATTCTCTTCAGTTTTCACTTCAGTTTGACTAGTTGAGTGGAGTCTAGAAGTTGCATTGGTTTTGTCACCATGTAACATTGGGATCATCACCAGCTAATGCGCATTATCCTTGGTATCATCACCAGACTAGCGCATTGCCCATGATTCCCTTATCTCCTCCTCACTTCACTCTGTTTCAATCAGTTAACCGAAGACTGGTAGACTAGTTAACTCAAACTAGGTGGCAGTTCACTCCCGTAACTGCCTGAGAGACTAGACTAGGTGGTAGTTTACTCCCGTAACTACTGGTGTGTGTCTAGATCACTCTACACCACCATTATGGCTCATTAGTTACTCGCGTATCCTATATGTATTGTAAACTATTCACTCTTTGAGTGTGGAATACAATTAATGAGAATTCTTCCATTCTTTCTCACTTGCTTCTTCTTTCTCAATTTCTCTATACAAATGTGTGTGGTATTTTCTAGCTAGATCTATTATGTGTAGGTTCAACACATTTACATGGTATCAAAATCGATAGATTTCTACGAAAAACACACAGTAGAATCTTTTTGCAGGTACCGAAGATTGAAGAACGCAGAAAAAATGGAATCTATGTTTTACTCATCGACAATACTTCTCACGCCTCGTAACTATTTGGAGTGGAAGCCAAATATTCTACTTCTTCTCATAAGTAGAGGCTTATACCAAATAACCATGGCAATGGAAGTAGAGCCTGATTTCGCTGGTGAGAAAAATGACTTTCTCAATAGACAAGATATGGCCATAGGATGTATTTGCATGTTTGTTTCTCCCGATCTTTTCCATCAAGTATATGAGGAATCACAAAAATCAAATCCAAATGAATTATGGACCATATTGGAGGTTCTATTTGGGAATAAAGAAGATTGTGAAGATTTCATGCAGGAGGTTGAACAGATAGAGCCAGAAGAGAAGCCATCAGAAGATCAAACATTTTATTTTGAAGAGTCTTCTACACAAGTATTTGCACAATTTGTATTCCATTAATTGAAAATAATGTCCACTCCATTTCATATTTATTTTCTAAATTTCATGTGGAATATATATGGCATCCATCTCAGGGGGTCACATTAGGACACTTTTCCATGTGCAATGCATGCATATTAGGAGACAAAAAGAGATCTGCGCACATAAGAGATTCAATTCTATTCAACAATGAGAAAGCATAAAACAATGGATATTTGAATGGGGTAGGAATATCAAAGGAACCTTCCATTCATAGACAAACCCCTTTCCCTTGTGTTACACCTCATATTCACTTCAATGCACCCTATATTTTTCACCGGATCTTGATCAATCATTTGAGAATATTATGTGTATCATAGTATCATGATGAGTTAAAAGTGTGGTTATATTTATACTCATGTATTGTATTGGGCCATGCTTAGATGTCTAAGTATCAATGAGGGGTCGGTAAGGGGCCTAGGTGGTATCTCCAAACCCCTTGTGGCCGATCATGGCCCATCCTTTTAGTCCCCACTTCAATATATGTGTTGTTCTTATGGCTCCGGTTAATTGTCCCTTGGTGTAACTCATCACCATGATGGTCATCTATAATCTTGGTAAGCATGTGAGTGTCTTGGGATGGATATACTAGGACACATGATCTGGGGAGTTTCTACAAGGACACATGATCTGGGGAGTTTCTAGTCCCTTTCACTTCTTTATATGTAATGTAAAAGTGTTGCTCATATTGTAAATATTGTCATGCAATTTAAATCACACTTATCTTATGCTTAAGCATGGACCCCCGTCTTATGTATTTGTCACACTTTGACCATCTACTTTTGGAGACGATTATGTAGTTTCTCCCTTAGTTTCACGTTCCCAAGGCATTTCATATTTCTCATGGTGGTACATGTATCCTAAGGCACTGGTTGCATACTACGAGGCACATATGGACTATTTTCACTCACATTGGTCACCTCTACACATGCCACATTGAATATCATGGAACACGATTCCACTTTATCATTTTTTGAGTGATTCTTGAGTAATTAAGGCTGAGCCATATGGACTTTATAATAGTGTTAGGTGTCTTGATTTGTGAGAGCACTATGCTTGGTGGAGGTTCTTTGCTTGAGTTTTGGACATGGTCATACCATGGGACACCTTTTGAGGATTATTGAGCTTGATTTGAGGAGTTTTCCACCTCTTGGGTCACTTATTACTCTTTCCATGAGGCCTTTCCACCTTTGAGGGCTAGATGTTGGACCTTTCTTGGCTTGGGAGAACACTACACCATGTTTTGAGGCTACTACTACACTTCTTCAAGGGAACATTGAGCTTCTTCACAAAGTCACCCCACTTCTTTATAGGATGTCCCCTTCTCACAAGGGTTTTATGTACATGTATGTGTTTAATAAATATGATACTTGGCCTCTTGTGTGGTTGATAAATTTTGGCAAACACTTGGTATACAAGCCCTCAACTCTCTTGAAATCACTTCAATACTTGTCCCAATTAACTCAAGTTTAAGGGTTGGATATTATGTCAAACACATCATATACAACACTAATCCCTTCCCAATGAGTGCTTGTTACGGGTATGTGTTGTTTGCTCTTTATTTACAATTGCTGATTTAGAGAGTCTTTGTAAACAGCACACATACCTGCCGTTTAACTTTCATCAATGGTTTTGTTTCTTATGTATGTTTGTTGAATGATAGCCACGTCAGATTACACCAAAAGAGGAAATGCAAGGAAACAATACTAAAAACTCGAAATACACAATGAAGCCAAAAATAACTCAAAATCTGATTTTATTATTTTACAATTTGCTAACCCCTCAATGCACAGTTGGGATCGATGTAAATCTGATACAAAATTACATGGTTGATGTAGAAGGCTTCAAACACTAAAAATATGCAACAAATCAACTCTAGAAACCCTCCAAGGGGTACCCACAATAGATCTCCTTCAAGAATGCAATCTACCGCATGATAACCAAGCTACCAAGTGCCAATAATTTGCCCTGCTCTAATAATTTCGCCCAACCACTAATCAATCTATTTTATGAAGGGATGGCGCTCAAACCCTTCTCCAAAATTTTCCCAAGGTGAGTACAGTTCGGCCCCAAGGGATAAATGCTCAACCCAACTCCAAAAAATGAAGATCTTGACCTCTAAATATGGTCCCTCAAACAATAATTCGCTTAACTATGAAAATATATAAATATGGATCATGAAAACCCTAATAATGCCAAGAATATGTAACCACGGGGATGGAAAATGTTCATGGTATAATATCTCTACCAGATCCAACTCTTTGAATTCAAATCGAATTGTTTTCTCCTTCATAATGCCCCTTCTCTGCAGGAAACCTCCAGATTTGCACCTTGACTCTTCTTTCACTATAAAAACAAAACATGACTAAAATAGGAACTAATGGTGGGGAGGAATATTTCACCTCCTTAGCTAAGCTTGGATCGAGGAAAATTGATCTTTCCATAGGAGCTGATCTCTAGGCTTTGTTAAGTCAAAAACCTCAAACTGACATCATGGGCTCTCTAGCGAGAAGCCAGACTTCAAAATGATAATCAACATGAATTAGATAATAGAGGCCCTATCTATACTTTTATCTCCCCTATTCACCTTTTTCCTCCAAGTGACCTTTGCATTATTTTTATTATTCTTTAGTTAAATCTTTATTAATTAATTGGCTTTTTCCCCTCTAAAAAGTGATTTATTCATATCCCTATGGCTTCTCAGGTCATTGAAAGTCACTTCTCATCATCTAATCATGTGGTGCTCTTCCTCCCAATTTTGATGAACTATTACACTAAGAGGTTTCTCAGAGTATTATGCTCCAGGCATTTTGGTGAGGTAATTAAAATATCATATAATAACTCAATGATGCGAATGGAGTAGGAATGCAACGGGTGGCCAAATATGTGAATGGATCTTGATGATAAAATATGATGAACAATGCAAGTGAGACCCAATAAAACCCCTCAATATCTCTTGAACTCGGTGTCATACTTTGGTCTGGCTACTCTGGTAACCATAACACTTTGTAACATATTAATGTCCAAAAATAGGGACATTACATTGACATGTGTGTTTTACTTGTGTTGGCTTGTCCTTATTATGTGGATGACAAGTCACTTGTTGTGATTTTCCAAGGCTAATTTTAGGAGATAAAAAATAATAAAGAATGATAAGGATGTAGAAGCCTCATCGCACTTTATGAGTAAAATCTCTCATTCAAATTGTTTTTGTTGGACATTACTTGAGATTAAAATTGGTTGAAGATCTAACTATTGGAGGTTTTGGTGTCAGTTCTTGGATCTCTCTCTTTTCTTGGTTATTTTCTTGGTGCATCAAATGTGTGGATTGTATGATAATTCAATACTTCTACTAGCTAGTAAGATTGATCCATTTGAAGGGTTAATTAACCACTTGGAAGGAATATGTCTAGGGTTTATATCTCTTTCATATTCCTTTGTTACCTTGGGAAGTGCTCAATCTTTTGTCTCATTTTTCCTTTTATTCCTTTGCGAGAATTTTTAGGTGTTTTATTAAATTATAGTGACCTTGTTGGTGAAGGCTTTTTGCCTTGTGGAATCACTTCTTGTAGGGCCTTAGTCCTCATACCTTATTTTGATTAAGTTAGAGATTGTTCTTGTTGATTTTCTTCATATGATATATAGATGATATATTGTTACCAATGATGGGTGTTCCATACATAGGGAATATATGGTAGTACATCCATTAAAGGATGCCTCCCTTGAATAATAAGCCTTCTTTATTAATATGATTTATTTATTGTATATATATTTAATACTTAATAATCATATTAGCCATTATTCTTCACCAAATCTCTAATGTTATCCCAGAACATCAACACTCTCTCTCAACGATGGAGACATTCTACAACATGCCAATACTGTCTTTGAAGTATACAAACTTCACCCTAGACTCATGACACTTGTCTGTCAGGTTTGGGAGACATCTCTCTCCCACAGGCAGGAGAAACTCCCTTATCACGACTCTCCTTTGGTAATTGAATCTCTGAGACCGAGGGCTCACTTTGAATTACTGTGTAATAGAATATATCATCTTGGGTCTTTATCATTCCTTGTCTCATTGCCTTGACTATGGTGATCCAGAATTGGATATCGTTAGCCCTTACACATTCTTCAATTGGCCCAAAACATGTTTTTACGGTACTGACAATTACTATTTTTGAAATTTTAGGTCTAGAACAGGGCCATTTTGAGACCCTAACTGATGTTTTGGGTATCTGTTGATGTCATAAAATGGCATCTATGATGTTATTTGTCTCGAGCATCGTGAGCCTCGGCGGATAGATCTTTCCATGACTATAGGTCTTCAAGCAGAATTATGCAAAGAGATTCTACGACCCAGGAAGTTGATGCACCAACTTACCCAACTTGAGACCCACACCTGACTTTTGGGGCTTCATCTCCCAAGGTTAGGTTTTTTGGATGTCTAGGGTTTTGGCATTCACATACATTGCTTAAAAATGCGAACCTCATTGTAATCATCTTCTCCACGGATGTGAGTAGCCGTCCCACATCTCTTCAGAGATAAAGCTGCCACCATTCTAGATCTTCTCTTGTGTTACTACAGTCTACGTACATTTATTTCATTAATAGAAATGCGTGTGTCTTGTATATCTGATGTTTATGGTTGCATATTTGATCCATTTCCGTTATATTATTGAATGTCGATATAGCGCATTTCTTTATTATATCTCGGCTCATTCATAAAAATAATCCAGGATACGATTGGTATGAGGCGGTATGTGATCATTTCGGTGCATGTCTAGATGAGGGTATGAGTAGCAAAGTTGGGTCTATTGTCTCTGCTGAGAACAATGGCTCTAGCACAGATAATCCCTCAATGGCGGAAGAAAGAAAAATGATGGGCAGAGCGATCCCTAGCAATTAATTGCTTGAGCAAGCTCTCCGTGACAGAGGGACAAAATGATAAATAATTTTTCCCACATCCTTCAGCAGCTTAGATAGCCTCAGGTGCATATTCATCAGCGACCACTTTGGAAGGCTTCCTAAGCCTTTCAGATACAGAGGTTAATTTTAATATTCCCGTGTTTGAAGGTCCAAATAGATCACGAGATGCCCTAAGATAAATGGATTTAGAATTGCACAGAAGGTTATTTTATTTGTTTCATATTTTTGAGACAAAAGGAAATATCACTTTTGCGCTCCTTAAGGCTCTCCCCATGTCAAACATTGGTGGGAAACTAGACATAGTTCCGCAGAGAATTTTACGGAATATATGGGGCCGAGGTACTTAAGTTTTGTAGATGTGGTAAAGGCAATTATTACCCTGTTGAAAGCAATATAGGGACCGATTACATGAGATGGACCACACCTCTCCCCGACAGAGAAGAGCCAAACAGTTCCAAAGTTCATAATACCTTCCATACCTTGCATACAAAGGCGGGTATCAAAGACTCAGAACAACATTTGGTTATGAAATCACGGTAGGGCTCTACAGATACATCCAAACTGAAATGGATTTTCTGGACATCATCACTTGGTGTTGCCTACTCGATATCTTGTGAAAATCGGCGGCCCCAGCGCAGCGGAGAACAAACGGGAGTTGGGTTTGCAAATCCACAACAAACGAAGTATGACCAAGACAACCCTAACAAACAGTCTCAAGAAAACCAATCCAAGCCGCATGAAAATAATGGTAATGGGAAGTTGAAGGACATTGAAAAGTGGTGTGGGAATTGTAAAATTCCTTGGCATAACACCGATGGATGTCGCTTGAAACATTCATTGATGGCTGAGTTTAAATAAAAAGAGTCAGACCTTGACTCAGAGTCTAATTCAGAGTAGGATAAGGGGAAGTGGATGATTGATGTAGAACCCATTGTTATTATCGTGACCACAACAATTCAACTAGAAGAACCAGCAGAGATCACAGCGAAGGGGCGCCTTTTTCATTCTTAGATGTGGGTGAAGGGGAACCAGCTACATTTTATTGTTGATAGCGGAAGCCAAAGAACCTCATCTCTGTAGAGGTCGTCAAGCGGTTGGGATTGTCGACAACACAAAACCCACAACCATACAACATCAAATAGCTTCACCAGGGACGAGATATCCATGTCAGCCAGCAGTGTCGATTGTCATGTGGCATCAACCCTTCAAGGATGAGGTATTATGTGATGTTTCCCGGATATACGTGATGTTCTCTTGGGCTAGCCATATGTGGAAACCCCATGCTATCTATGGTCTCGACCCGTGTGTCATTATTACTTTAGGGGTCATCTCTACAGGATACGAGAGGTATTTCTGACTATTGTTCCACATAAATAGTTTTTTCAAGGTAGTATTTCATACTACATAATTCATCTTCTCCACAATATGTTCAAGGGTGAACAGAAGGATACTAAAGCCACCACAGCTTCGGCCAAAAAACCTTCTATCCAACAAAAGAAAACTAACAAGATTGAAAAAAATCACAAAGATTCCTTATTCACACAATCATCTCAAGTAGCCAGACTGGTTAAAAAGGTGCAACCCTTCCAACCACAAGTTTGTGGCAACCTTCAACAAGATAAGCAAAACAAATTCTCTAACAAGGTAAGCAAATCATCAAGATGAAGACTTAGCAAATGATTTTCCCTCTCCCACAAGAAATCAACGCAATGAATACCATTTCATCCTAAGTAGGGAGTATTGATCCAAGAGGATATCAATGGCCACCCACCTTTTCCAACTGTCCCAAAACATGTTTTTGGCAATTTGACAATTTATTTTGCTTGATTTTTCGGTCCACGAACTTAGGAACCATTTGGGGCCTAAGCGATGTTTTTGGGTATGTTGCTGCAAAATAACATAGATGATGTTATTTTGTCTCGGCATTTGTATCCCTCGAATAGATCTTTCCAACGAACTATCAAATGTAGCCTAATGAAGGTGTATGCAAAGAGATTCACGACCAGGGAAGTTGATGCAACGCAAGCGGAATTTTATGACGGCTTCATCTCGGGGTTAGGTTTTTGGATAGCGGTTTTGGCATTCACGCTTATTGTAAAAATGCCTTTAGAACCTCATCGTAATCATCTTCTCATGGATCACGAGTAGCCGTCCGCATCTTGCAGGGTAAAACGCCACCATTCTAGCGAGTCTTTCACTCACAGCTTATTTCTGATCTCTGTACATTTCTTCCTTCGCCGAAATAGTATATTCTTTATGTCTCATATTTATAGTTTCACTCATTCCTTTATTTTACTCTTCTTTAGATATCCGTGATATCTTTTGTGCATTTCTTTATTATGTCTTCACTCTCATTCCGTGCCGAAAAATAATCCGGATCAGGCACGAGCACCATGATATTTCTGGCAAGTACACCCTGTAGTGAATGTCAGCGATGCTAAGCCGATACGTGGAAAAAACACGCTTCAGCCCACCTCAGGTCCATAATATTTCTTGTCATGATAAGGGATACGTCACGGGCTTGTTACCACAAATGCACCTTTATGATAATGTATCCTATCTCCCTTAGTCCGCAACCCAATCTAGGAGAAGTTATGCAAGATGTTGAAACATCAACACTCCTCTTGAGAATTATTTTCCATATGGTATTTATTACAACTAACTAGTCTAGAGACCCTTTAATCTCCACCAATGGTACACAACCACCATAGTAGCAAAAGGTTTGTCACATATAACATTCCCATGTGGACTTCTAGAAGCCTCACCTACTGCGGAATGCCAAGATCAACTCTCCATAGTGTGTGTGACATCAAGGGTCAACTCCTTGACATGTCCTCATGGCCAACACCATGGGGCGTGGGCTATGAAGCCCAAATGCTTATCCTTCTCGAATAGGGTGTCCTCATAGATCATTTCAACTCAATTCACAGAGGAGAACGATCTGAAGTTTGTCACGTAGCTCCATGTGGACTTCTGGGGGCTACACCCTCTAGAAACACTGGGTCAGCTCCCATAGTGTGTGATGTCAGGGTCAACTCCCTTGACGTGTTCTCGCGCGATCTCCACATGGGACATGTCCTCATGTGCTATCCACAAGGGGCGTTGGGCTATAAGCCCAAACCACTTATCCCTTCTCAGATAAGTCCCACTTATCCTTTCTCATATAAGTGTCCCACTTATCCCTTCGGGATAGTGTCATCTGAGATCAATCATCCTTGATCCACGGGGAGAATTTCGTCGGAGGAGAATGTCTCGAAACGCAAACATCAACACTCCCTCTCAACAGGGAGGCATTCCGCCGTACCAGAATGCGTCACAAAATTAGCTTGAACTTAGATCTTGGTTTGAGTAAGAATATAAGAACACGCTCATTTGTGGGAAGGTTACAAGCACCGTGCTGCGCTGCTGCACCGTAATGGGATGTAATGGTGCCGGTCGTGGTTTGGTTGTCATGAAACAGTGGATTATATGAGGTCTTCACACAACTTTGGTTACCATGTTGAATAATGGTGGAATCCGACACATGTTAGGATAAACTGCCAAAGAACTGGCCAAGCCACCGCTTCATGGGTGACATGCCAATGCAATGTACTCTTGCTTACACTTTATGTAAAATACAAAGTCTATTTCTGCCACACCCAGCTCATGGAAGATCCCAGTGACAACGCAGAGGTGCTAATTTACGTCCCGCGCTAAGCTCCCTACCCAATTGGGGAATGCGATATATTCCTGCCATATCATATCAATGCTAGAAGTATATCTCAAACCATGTCTAGTTGTTACTCACATGTTGTCTGGCACGCTGCTTAGCAATCTGGTAGCATCTATCTGTTGACTCATAAAGTGGCTGAGTGCACTCCTTTGCATAGCAAATATTTGAGTGCGGTGTTGACCAAATACATCAATTATCTAATGTAGTTGTTTATGAGAGTTAAGATCGATTTGGCTGATTCAAAGAATACACTTAATTTCTTGGTTAATGCATTGGTGTAGTCATGGGCTTTCAATTCAACATCCCAAACTTCTTCAATATCTCAACTGTCACTTCCCGGCTGGAAGATCTCATGGGGTTCTCTTGCCACACCTCTATTCCCAAGAAGTAGTGCATCATACAGGGTCTTCGTCTCAGAAGCTTGCAGAGGCAATGCATGCCGTTTGTAATGAGCCTCTCGTATTGGTGAGAATAAATCATCATCAATGTAGAGACCCAGGTAGGGACTCACAATTAGGTATTGTAGTACAAACTAGGATGGAGCAACACTTTCTTTGAAACCCAAAATCGTTAGGTGTGCTAAATCCTTTCCTTTTTAAGTTCAGGAGTGGTTTGGCAGATTCCATACAAGGCCTTGTTCAACTTTTCGCTTTTGCAAGACTCCTTCTCATGCCTCATGAAACCATATGGCTGCTGGAGTGTATGCTTTTTTCCTCGTCTCTCAAGAAGGTTATGTTTTACATCCATCGATGCACTCTCAACCCATAAATGTTCGCGAGAATAAATATCTAGATAGAAGTGTATCCGACAACAGAGCAAATGTCTCCTCAATCTATTCCCTCCAGCATGAGAGAATCCTCTGGCAACAAATCTCATTTTTTTCTTCTCGATGCTTCTGTTAGCTATTTTTTTTGATCTTATAGATCCACTTTGATGTCACTACAGACTTCCCTTCTTTTCTCGAAACAATATCCCACACACATCATTCTTCATGATGGTGATACTCTCCTCCATCATATCTCTCCATACTAGTGACTAGTTGCCTCTCACTACTTGAAGGTTTAGGAGTATTGATGTGGCTCATAGTTGCGACCTTAGCATGAATATCCTGGGTATCTTGCTCTCTCGGAAGGTTCTGCATCTCTTTACATCTCTCACTCAATCTGTCTCACGACCGGGGATGAACATTCATAGAGACTCATTGTACCCCTAAATTTTCCCTACCCTAAAGGGTCTATTTCGTCATTTTCTCCTTGGTACATGAATGTATACTAGAAAACCAAATATACGGTAAACCTCGAGGAATGCTCCGGTGAGCCTCCTCGGGGAGTCATGTTCCTCAAGAACTTTTGTTCTGAACATACACTCTGATCATGGATTCCCTTACGAAACATGGGTAAATGTGATCACCAGATCATCACCTTGTGTCGAAACAATAGATCTGTTCTTCTCTTTGCGACCCCATTCGGATTTGAAACCTGAATTTACCAACTTAGCGATAACTCTCGAGTTCTCATTTTTGGGAGGTCCAATTTTTACAATGGATTTAAAAATGGTGCTATCGGTAGCACCCTCATTTTAGGTGATTTTTGATATTTTTAAAATTTTAGATCCACAATGCTTTCCACGTTATTTTTTTAAATGCTCATTTTCATCTTTTAATTCTCTCTCTCTCTCTCTCTCTCTCTCTCTCTCTATATATATATATATATATATATATTGTTTTTATTCAACTCCGTTTTTAGTCTTCTTTTCATGCTTCTTTCAATCTTAAAATGTTTTTACCATTTACTTTTAGAAGTTATGATTTTTCATAGAATTTTGTCTCCTTGTTAATTTATTGTTCCATACTTTTAAATATAATTGAAAAACATCATTTTTTAACATATTGTTCATCATTACTTGAATAAATGGAAAAATTGTAGTTAAATAGCACTACTTTTGAATATTTATAAAAAATACACATTTTATAGTCATATATCATAAAAAAAACCTATACATTTTGGTACACATATTATTTAAAATAACATGTCAAATAAAACATTTTCTATGGTTATAATTAGACAAAAAATTCATTTTATAAAATTATCATTTCTTTCATATTTTATACATTTGATAAAAAATGACAACATTTAATAAAATTTATGATGTATAGTGATTCACATACAAATGAAATGAAAAAAGAAACAATAAAAGATTCATCACAAAACAAAGAGATACATCTTTATTCTTATTTTCAAATATGAAAGTCAAATCATCATAGTTATTGTTATCCAGATATCTAGGGATAACTAGGAATCATGTCTCGAGGCCCTATGGTCTTGAACATGCGTGCGAGGCGGGCGACGAGCATGGCCACTGGAGGACTATCTGTTCTTCTCGGCCAAAACTTGTCTGCCAGTACCAACTTCCATCACTTCTCGATTCTGCTTGCATCCCGGAGAGGGACTCTTGCTCCACATGGAGTAGTGGTAAGTATCATGGTATGTGTCATATTTGATCATTACATAACCTTCTTATGTATGCATTAGGTTCTTTCATTTCGTATGAGGCGCTTGGATCTTACACTAATCCTCTTGACCATTGTTGGGGGTGATTGATGGAACTGTAGCAACCACATTATTCATGGGTTTAGTTGCTTGCAAGAAGTTTCGCGAGCCATCCATTAAGCTCCACCACTTTTATCATACTGCATCTTATACCCTCATCCATCCCATTCCACTGTTCGATACATTGGGATGACCTTCCATGGTACATCTTGTCTTGTGGGAAGAAGGACTAAAGGCGGGAGTTAAGCATTTGGTAAAAGATAAAAGCCATGGGAAAATGAAAACCTAGAGATGCTTATTGCCTTCTCGGGGATCCCTGAGAAGGCAATAAAACCTCTCGATAAGAAACTAGGGACCCTAAGAAAAATGAAAGAATAATAAATAAATGCAAGGGACCTAACCAAGGATGGGAGGTCTCATCTGGTAGGCCATTATGTTCATAAGTATTTGGCAGTATGACATTACCACCATCATTTTGGTCCTGAAACCGGTGATGACGGTTGCATGGCGAAAGGAAGGGGTCATCGCGAGCAAATACTCATTGCGAAGATACTAGTGGGTAGCGTTGTTAGCTCTAAATACCGAGCCAGAAGCGGTGTCCTCTTAGTCCAGGCTTGTAGTAAAAATGCAAATAAAGAAAAGATAAGGCAGAAGAATTTGGAAAATGCATCCCATGGCCCGGTGCTAAACCTCCTACAAAGGCACCCACAAGCGACACCATTACGTTGATTACGACTATGATTGGACATCCTAAAACCATATCACCACATTACATGGCTTGAATTAGTCCTTTGAGACTCTCATTTCTTGTGGGTAGTAATAGCCCAATAGGTGGTCTTGTTGACTTTGCCTTAGCCTTGTATAGTGGAGCTGCAGTAATATGCAGGCTATTAGATGAATTGTTAGGGATTTCATGCATGCGTTTGATAGAATTTAATGATGAGATATGATTTACATTGCTATGATGTCTAGGGTGATGAGCCCACAGGCGTGAGTCGTCTGCGGAGGACCATGCCCGTGGGCCCGAGGTACGGAGGATCAGTGCACATGAGGAGATGATTAGCTGGGACCTCCATGGAGATGAAGCCCACCAATTGATTCTTCAGGATGGCGGAGGCCGAAAGTTGTGAGATGAAGAGGGACGCCCTCATCGGGGCGTTTTGAGAGACCTAGCCTATGGGATCGACCCCTTAGAGATGGGGCGTTGACCTAGGGAGATTGGACACCACCAAGGGCTAGTTGGACGTTTTCTAAGCATATGGCAGCGTGTTGGGCCTGTTATGCGGGGAGCCCCAAAGAGGCCAACGATACAGGACTGCGGAGGATGATGATTGCCCTAAAGGGGCAGAGACATCTCATTATTAGCTCATTCTTGGCATTTTAGCATGTAAAAGTGACAAATAATTGAATAATGTCAGCCTTATCCAAGCTTGTTTTGTTGACCTATTTTTGTAAATAAAGGTCATGAGATCATATAAATAGAGGGCGTTGCCTCTTCATTTATCATAACAATGCTTGCTCTTGGAGATATCTTTCTAGTCTTTTGTCTTTGGTTTTCTTCTTCTCTTTTTGGGTGGTAGCAACTTCTTGGGAGAGGAACTCTTTTTTGGCAAGTGGTGCTATCCTATCATTGGAAGGTTTACAACTAAGATTGTGAATTATGCTTCATCATGAGTTGCTGGATTTTTTTCATCAAAAACTTCTTGAATGAATGGTTGTTGATCTAATATCTTGCATACATTATTTTCTTGTTATTGTTGCCCAATTAGAAACCCTAGGAGCCAACACTGGAAGTAGGTTGTGGCTGTAATACATGGTAGAAGCTTATAGCCATTTGATTTGAGAAGGTTTAGCCTATACATAGCCACTAACTTCCTCTTATCTTGAGTTAGTTTTAGCACAAATCGAAGAAAGAAGGTGTCCTAGGCCTAATTGGTTTTGGGTTTTACTTCTAGGGTTTTGAAAGGCCTTGTATGTAGCAACAGCAGCCCTAGATTTGTGCTTGTAAGCTGATGGTTTTTGCCAAAAGAAGTCTCCAGGAAGAGCAAGCTTTAGGCCTAGATTTAGCTACAACTAGGTAGCCTTTTTTCTCCTTGGGGTTTGGTTTGGTGGCCTTGCCATAGCAACACCATCAAACCTAATCCTCTTTAATCCATAGTTTAACCTTCCAAGCTATTAGCCTCTCTGGTGACTCCATTAACCCAAGGCACTAGTCTAAGAAACTCTTTTTGGGCTTGTTGTCTTCAAACCTCTTTCAAACACCTTTTTAAGTGAAACCCTAACTAACCTAGCGACTAACCCTAGCGTTTACTAACCCTAACCCTAGGGTGGCGTCCTAACCCTGTTCACTCTTGTTTGCTCTAAAAGTTGCGGCCAGTCTCCTCTAGGTGGCCATAAAGGTTTACACACTTTCCATTGGTTAAATTTACCCAAAACGTTACCTTTTGGCCTCTCTAACCAATCGTTTAGAGCGTCATAGTGACTACGACAAACTTATATAGGTGACGTCACATTACACTTTGATCTTTGCTTAGCATAGCGTTGACTTTCCTCTCATTTGATAGACTTTGAGTTATTAATTTCATTTATAAGCTTATTGAAGGAAACGTTTTAGTCTTTGTCTTCATTTGACCTATTGATTAGTGCTTGGCGTCACATCCATAGCTGACAACAATATATAGGTGTATGACAACATCATTTATATGGTGATTTGATATTTGTGCATTGTGATATAATACAAGGTTTTAATTGTGCACATTGAATGCTCATTATCTCTTATGCTTTATTGAAGGAGTGATATTAGTCATTGGTCTTTGTTTAGCAATCATTGACTTCCGTCAATAGCCCTAGCATTACGATCATTGCTCATATGTATATTGAAGATAGTCATTATCATTTTGATATAACCCACTGCAACACATATTCTAGTTTATTTGTCTTGTCACACAAATGGTATCCAGTGGAAAGAATTCTTTGACTATCTCATCTTTGGCAGTTATATGTGAAAGGGAATCTCTTACTTTGATCCATTTTACCTTTAGCCCTTCATTGCTTAATTGTAGGGGCGTCTCCCTTGGACTAGCCATCCTAAATAGAAAGAGCTCCCCATCGAGGTGGCGATTGGGTGGAAACTCATTGCAGCAGTTTTAAGTATGACTCAAAATTTCTAAACCCTTTCCTAAGCCGTCTTGATAACATTTTGGTAGATTCTTAGAGGCTCTTGAGTCTTTATTCATAACAACAAACCTTTGGTAAGCCTTTCTTTAGAAACCTTTCTTGTAAGCTTAATTGGCGACTCCACTGAGGGTAGTTCTCTCACCTTCCTTTGATAATCCAAAGGGGGGTTATCTGGTGACTCCACTGATAACGAAGTCAACAATGACTTCTAATGGAACCCAAGGAGAAGCTATAGACCTTTATATGTGAGTGAAATCCCTGGATATCCCGGAAAATGCCTCCTCGTTATGAGGATTTCCTCCCGCGTTTTGCTGACATCGATGATGAATGTCCCAAGTCACATGAAGAAGATTTTGATTTTCAACACTTCCTATCGATGATGAGGCTGAAGACTTGGTGATGAAGCTTTTCTCTCCCTCCCTGCATGGAGAGGCCAGAAGATGGTATAATAACCTCCCAGCTGCCAACATCGCATGGAATAATTTGAAGAATTTTTCGCACCAAAATGGACCATGGAAATGGAAAATGTGCACAATCATTACTGAAGGAAAATGCCTCCTCGTTATGAGGATTTCCTCCCGCGTTTTGCTGACATCGATGATGAATGTCCCAAGTCCCACATGAGAAGATTTTGGAAATTTTTCCAACACTTCCCTATCGATGATGAGGCTGAAGACTTGGTGATGAAGCTTTTCTCTGCCTCCCTGCATGGAGAGGCCAGAAGATGGTATAATAACCTCCCAGCTGCCAGCATCACCACCATGGAACAATTTGAAGAATTTTTTCTTGCAAAATGGACCATGGAAATGGAAAATGTACAATCATTACTGAAAGATTTTGAAGGCATAAAACAAAAGGAGTCTGAGGTTGTCAGAGCCTTTGGGGTTAGATTCCAAAGATTTCTCTACCAGATTCCACAAAGCTGTCGTCCCGAAGGCAACTACCTTGTTTACATATATACAAATGGACTTCAAGGACATTTGAGCTTCCTTCTAAATAAAAAGAATCCAAAAACACTTGCAGAAGCTCACAACATGGCAATTCAAATAGAAAAGAGTCTCTCCTCCAGTGCTATGGACACTCTCATCTTGATGAAACT
>SNQJ01S0015048.1:98791-117649 GCA_010110895.2 Picea sitchensis | reverse complement strand
CAATATATATTTAATATATGTTGTTCTCATAAGAGAGTACATGTGTTCAAACTGTAGTGCCCACTAGTGACCTTCAATTAAGGATATATTCCTCCATCATATACAATCTGATTTACATTACATAGATCCAGATAATTACTAGGGAAATATACTAATCCATCTCTATCCCTATGAATATAGTCCAAAAATTGCAAACAAATTGCAATGGATAGTCCAGATTGTCTAATGCTAAGTTGCAAAATAGTACCAGAGATATCTCCAAAAATGTAATGAAGTCATAGAATTAACCAAGTACTAACTATCAAATATATAGTCGAAGAGATAGAGGAGGGCCCTCTTGGCCGTCCTGCCATTTGTTGAATTGGATCCTCCCTTCCAGAACCTGGAGAGATTTTTTTTATAGTGTATCTTCTTCCACATTCTCTTCCCTATATATGTGATCAAATCTAATATCTTTGAAGATTGTAGTGAGGATCCTTATCTTCTCCACCCAGCCCAAGAGTGAAGTAACATAAAGATTACACTTATGGTTTAACCAATCCACCGCTATCTTTGAATCCCCTAGTAACTGAAGCTGGTCAATATCAAGTTTGTGTGCTAAAGATAATGTTGCCCACACTCCAAGAAGTTTTGCCCTGGTATTTGTTCCCATCCCGCAATTGAAAGTCCACCTTTAGAATGTGTTCTCCCTAGTTTTTATGATACCTCCCGCTCCACATAGAGTGCCATTGTTTTGTGTAGCACCATCGAACCAACAAATATTATGCATGGCAAGATCATGAGTTTTTTTTTTCCTTATGGGAAAATGGGAAAGAGGAATTCAAGCACAAGAAACTTCCATCATACCTCAAATCTGGTAAACAAATCCTTGAACAATAATTGTGTGGGATTAAAAAATGCAACTGTTCCTAGCCAACCAAATATAACAACAAGTTAATTCAGAAAGAGTACTACGATCTTTCTCTAGTTTTAGCTAATTTTCATAAAAAAGCGTTAGTGAGGTACCTCCCCAAATTGTAGCAAAATTGTAAACTGTAGACAGAGAAAACAATTTTTTTTGAGAGAATGTACAGCTTACAAAAATATGAAATACCGTCTCCTCATCTCTATGGCACAAATAACATAAACTCAGTCCTTCCCAACCTCCTTTTCTAGGATTATCCTAGGTAAGGATTTTATTTTCCAGTGCCAACCACATAAACAGTTTTATCTTGCAAGCTAGATCCCAAGTCCAAAATTGTCTTCGCCATCCTATTATTTGAGTTGGCCAATATTCCTTTGCCAATGCATTATAAACGTTTTTAACATTGATAACACCAGAATGATCACCACTTGTCCAGATAAGCAATTCTTCTTTAGATTGAAGTTGAATCCCATAATGGATGAGAGCCTTACAGTATGCAGTCCATTCAACTGCCATATTTCCCGTGAGCTCTAAGTTGCCATTGGATTTCCATTTATTAGTAGTGAATCCCAAGGAGGCCTGTGTCAAAGATTGGTATAAATAACAAATGTTTCTCTCCTTTAGAGCCTCACGAAGTTCTGTAGATAATAAAGAGGAATTACCAATCCCCAAGATCTTATCTAAACAAATTAAAATCGAGGAGCCATTTCCAAGATTCTAGCTAATCCAACGTGTGATGAGAGGTAAAGACTTCAACAAGTTTTTTCATATCTATGAAGCTGCTGGTTGGAAAGGCGAAGCTAACCTAAGTCAAGTTGCCACAGAAAAATATAAGAAATATTTATCCTTGATCATTTTTTGCCAAATACCTTCTTTAAACAAAACTCGCCATAATGAGTTTGCTTCTAGGGCATGATTAAAAAGGAAGATATTCTGAAGACCCCATCCACTGAGGTGTTTTGTCTTTGCTATCGTCTCCCAACTGTAGAGATGTGTTCCCTGTGTATTTACACCCCCGACCAGATGAAATCAAATATAATATTACACGTCCTAGAGAGAACATAGACTGGAACTGCCGCCAGGGCCATCCAGTAGTTAGATTGAGTTTCAAGAACTGCTCTTGAAAGAGTATATATTCCACCAAGTATCAACCATCAATTGCACCACTACTTGATCTTTTTTTCAAATTTAACCAATAGCCATCTCCAGTATTCAAATGTACTCTTCTCAGCTTTTGAGTAGTACCCCAAGTAACGAAATCCCACAAAATTAAAAGAAAACATAGTCCTAAGCTGCTGCAAAGTTACTCCATGGATCGTAGAGAAATGAAAAGTCGATTTTTGTGGGCTTACTTTTAAGCCCAAAGCATAGCAGAACAGTTCCAACAAATATTTAATCACCTGCCATTCATCTAGAGAATCCTTAGACATGATAAGAACATCATCAACAAAATAAGATGAAGTACTATAATAATTCTGGAAACCTTGACGCCTGTTAATTTGCCTTCCGCTTGTCCTTTTTTCAAAAGAAGATTGATGCTTTCCATAACAAGAATGAAGAGCAATGGTGAGAGCGGGCATCCTTGATGCAATCCCCATTCGCTAGTGAAGAATGGATAGGCCTCCCCATTGATCAGAACCTAAAAAGAGGATCTCACCACACAACTCATAATCCAATTAATAGAGTGAACACTAAACCCCGTTTGAACTAGTATCAGACGTAAGAAGTCCCAATTGACATAGTTATAAGCTTTCCTTAGATCCATTTTAAGAATCAAGGATTTATGTTTTCTGGCTTTAATACTATGAAGACATTCTTGTGTCATACCAATGGCGTCCAATATTTACCTGCCCTTTAAGAACCCGTTGTTCGCTTGAAATCTCCCTCGAAAGAATAGGTTTTATCCTATTTGCAATTACCTTAGAAACCAACTTGTAGCAAAGATTGCAAAGCGTGATTGGTCTATAATCCCCAAAGGTCCGAGGATTATTCTCCTTTGAAATCAATGCCAAGAAAGTAGTATTTAAGGAACTTTTTATCCTTCCTCTGGTCCTTGTGTTTTCAACTAAATCTAGTAGGTCATCCCCCACAACATCAAAAAAAATTGAATAAAACTCAACTATCCAATCGTCCGGGCCTGGACTTTGGTCAGTTGCAAAGAGTTTTAAAATATCCCAAATTTCTTGTTTGGTGACCAGTCTATCCATGAGAATAGAATCCTCGGTGGAAATAAAACGTGGAAACAATTGGACAAAATTTAATTGATCCACGGGAGAGATATGGGGATCCTTAAAAAATAAATTTTTGAAATATCTATTTTCCTCAGTTTTTAGAGCTTCTTGTCCTCTATGTTCCTGCGCGAGATCATCCCAAATCTCCCATATATGTTTATGATGTCTCTTTGCGCTAGCAACTTTATGAAAGTACTTAATATTCCAATCACCACATTTTAACGAGATTGCGTGACTTCTTTATCGCCAATATTCTTCCTCGATGAGTAGAAGTCGGTTACTTCAATTTCCATATTCCTCT
Organism: Picea sitchensis; assembly: GCA_010110895.2. Classification (NCBI taxonomy): domain Eukaryota; kingdom Viridiplantae; phylum Streptophyta; class Pinopsida; order Pinales; family Pinaceae; genus Picea; species Picea sitchensis. Next base: position 114,213 of record SNQJ01S0015048.1, on the reverse strand, counting down.
TACTTGTTACATAGAAAAGTAATAATTTGTATGTCTATGCTTATAGAGGTAAGCATTTAAATAAAAAAATCTACACATTTCATTGTGTATGCATGGCCAGTGTAACATAAAATATTATGGTCAAGCAAATTTGTAGTTTTTCATACTTCCACTTGGAGAACCAAGTGGAAATACCGTTGTAGTTTTTCATACTTCCACTTGGAGAACCAAGTGGAAATACCGTCATTGGTTACTAAGTCATTGTCATTGCCATTGTCAATTTTGTATTGTTTGATTTCAATAAATCAATATTCATAACGCTTTATTATACATATTCAATACATGTGAGATTGCTTATTAGATGTGAGATTGTTTATTAGTTGTATAATTTAGTTAATATTTGATTTATAAATAATAATGTAAACAAGTTGGGAAAATTAAAATAAAGTAGTGAAGTAAAATTATAAAAAAAATGTAGTTAGAATGTTAAAGTTTAAGGCCCATTTAATGTTATAAAAGTTTTGATTCCATATTATATTCCCTTTAATAAATGTTAAATGGGCCTTGTTAAAGATATAGACATGAACCATTTTCATTGAATTCGATAATGAGGATCAAAGATATACACATGAACCATTTTCAATGAATGGAAATGATGTGAGTTGATGTTTCCATTTCTTTATTGAATTTTGAATTCAATCATGAGGATCAAAGATAGTCTATCACAATCGAGATTGGATATTGGTATTGATGGCACATTCTCACCAATATTCAAACTTTACATAGAAAACAACAATGGAATTTTAATTATGAATGAATATAACAAATATCATAACTCTACGGTTAAAGTTGCGTACTTCGTATAATATATAAAAGTGTATAGAATAAAATGTCATTTCACTTTATCTAACCTCTTATTTTGTCGAAAATATTGATAACCTTAAGTAAAGCTAAATGATTTAGACATATTTGTCTTTATATCCTTACTTTTGGTAAGTTTTTATATATATATAAAAGCAAAGTTAAATGATTTAGATATATTTGTCTTAAATCTTTATTTTTGGTATATATATTATTTACAAAATATAATTGTTCATATTAATAGTCTTTCACAAAGGGGAGATAAGTGTGAGGGTCACTTATGAGCTTAAAGAAATAAATGAAATTAAGTATGTTTGAAGTCTTGTTGTCGATAAAAATAATGAAGTTGAAGTTTTTGTAGTGTTACAAGGACTCACTATTGTAAAAAAAAAATGGAGTTAATAAAGTCATAGTGATTGGTGACTTCATGTTTGTTATTAGAGCTTTATATTATAAGGCAATTCGTTATAGCCTTCCTCTTGCAAGAGTATGTCAACAAATTATTGGTATAACAATGGAATTCAACTTAATTGAAATTTATCATATCCTTTGTTCACTAAAATTAGAAGCAAATTCAAAAGTGAATGTTGGGGTCTTGCTTGGCGAGGGTGTTCATAATATAAAAGCATGTTAGGATTATTATCTCCATGTAGGAGAGGTGATTATTCTCACATGTGGGATGTTGGGGACGTTTGCAGGAACAAATATGGACAAAGTAGAGGTCGGACATGCAATTTGAAAGTTTGGGGAAGCTTTGGTATTCCATCTGGGTGTTGACATTCTTGATAGGAGTCTTCCTTTGCATTAAGGGAATCCATCCACAACACACTACCACCAACATAGTTGCTGCTATATTATCTGTAATTTGAAGGAGCTCCAGAAAGTTCTAAAGCATTGCGAAAGGAATGCTTAGGAGACCAACATAATTGTTGCTTCTTCAACTAAATAGTGGAGTAGGTGGAATGAGGAATTAGAGATCCAAACTAGGGAAAATAATAGGGCATGAGACCAATGTTCCATTGAAGTGAGTGCGCACATTATGAGTTTGAGAGATTGGGAAACATAGATGCATAAAAAGTACCCAACGACATTTAAATAAATTATAAATGCAATTAAATGTAGCTATGTATCAACAAATACTTCAATTTTAAACATATATACTTTTTCATTTTCACAAAATTCATAACAACAATTGAATCCATGACAATACATATTTCTATACACATTTTAAGAGTTGATATCATAATAATTCATGTTCCCATTCATTTTCATGAAGAATCATAAACCATTTCATACATAACATTCATTTCCAAATATAATTCAAGCGCATGAGTATAATAATACAAAACATATATGAGTACTTATATTTATTCTAATTTATACCTAGGAAACTAGCTTCATAGGAGTAATCGACCTTCCATCCATAGGGACCCGCTATGGATGCCACCCAAGCTAAGGTATGAATATACTAGGAACAAGAACCATATATAAGTTCCACCACTCACCCAACCCAACCTATGGCACTCATGAATCCACTATATCTAGACACTACCATGAATTTCCTCAATGTGACTATCTCCAACCACCTTAACCAACATTCCATCAACCATGGATGTTGTCCTCTCAACCATTCACAACATAAGTTCAACTTTCCTTTTGTGCAAATCACTCCCTTAATAAATCCATCCCAACAAGTGTAAACACTCTATATAAGAAGAGTCTAAGCCACTAATTCATCCTTGGTGAGATCTAGTATGCCACCAAAGCCAAGGTATGAATCTACTAGGAATGAGAACTGTTAGCACTCTATAAATTTGTTTGGCTGAGAAAACAAATGGCAGAGGTAACCTGCAAACCAACTTTAATACTGGAAACTAGACTTTCCAACCTAGAGAGGGCTCTCTCTTTGAGACTTAGTCTCTAATAGATAATAACTTAGAATCACTGGCTAGATTGATGTATTTGTGGGGTATTTCTGATTTCGCTGGCAAGGAAATATAGAACCTTGGGCCATGGATTCAATCTCCTGAAAGCGAGAGAAATAAATGATCTGGTGAATGAAACTTTGAGAGGATAAAGGCTAAGCAGAAAATGGTATTTTAGTTCAAATGTCGTTGTGTGTGGCGAAAGAAAGAGTACGTAAAGAAACTCAGATCACCATTGAAGATGAATTCTAAATTACTTAGAAGAAAACATAGGAGTTTAAATGGCAAATTCTAGAGTACCACGCGATGAATTCTAGACTTATTAAACGTTCCAATTTAAACAATGTAAGACATGAATATACATAAAACATGAAGTACGTACATAGAAGAGATCACAATACATCATACCACCACCGTTAGAATATTTTATTCAAAGACTTAGGACTTCTGCATTATATTTCAATTGGGTTCGAAGATTACATTCAATAGTCTACCGTCTACACTACTTTTCCAACCAACCCTAGTTACATTGAAAAGATACAATATATATAGAAAACTATTCCCCTTGGGCTACCACGCCTCAAACTACTTCTCCTAGAATTTCGGCTCTGGTTATTCCCTGCCAGATGACCTTTCAAACAAAAATTACTAAAAATGGAAACTCGATTCCACACAATCATGTCATAACCGATGTCTTTATCATGATCATTCGGTCATCAATAAGATTCAATCATTAGGAGGTGATGCATTGGCGTTTCTCCTTTTGAGTGGTTACCTGAATGATCGAGCGCACTATCATAATTCGGTCACCTAGTGTAACGGGCTCTAGTGGCTACCGCACGATCACTGGTTTTAGTATGCATGTGGCAAGTTGGTATGGTGGATGATTGTGGGCTATCGCTCGTGCTTTCTAGGTGGCGAAGACGGTCGAGGGGCCACTCATATCCTTCAAAATTGTCATGCATTTCTCCTACACTTGTCCTTCTCGACGGTTGGGTTTACAACATCTTCACGATGAATATCCACCACGTGGGTGCCCGTCACACTTATTATTTCTTGGCATGAGACAAATCACAAGGGGAGAAAAATTCCCTACCACATTCAAAAAAAAAATGGGATCATGTTAATCATGCCTTTGGTCCCACCTGCAATATCAATATTCTGAGTATTTTCCTGAGATACCAGTTTCATCTTTTCATACTCTTTACTTGTCTCCGCAAGACTACATTCCCCTTTAGCTTTGTGTGAGCACTGGCAAGATCCGCACAGACGTTTTTCATGGTCAGACCACATTCCTTGAAGTGATACGCTATTCTTTCCTCTGATGTCCTCTGCTCCTCGTGCAACTAAATGATCATGTCTTGTGCTTCCTTAGATGTTTTTTGAGCCAATTTTCATTCCCTTCTCAGCTCTGCAATGCTGTTGTTTCGACAGTCTTTTCTGCTAATTGTTTTCTCAATTCTCTATTCTCCTGGTATAATTCAGCAATAGCGATCTACGCTTGCTTTAGTTTTTGTGATGGATCCTTAACCTACATGTTTTCAGTGCCCGACCTTCTCCATCTTTCACTGATTCCTCGGCTTGAACCTTCAACAGGTTCTAGCCGAACAACACTTACGAGTAAATTCTCAGCAATAGATTAGGTGCATAGTTCATTTGGAGCTTGGGTCTCCTCAGGCTTCTTGATCAACCTCGACCTACCTCCTTTCTGGGGTACTGGCTATTGGGATGATGAGTCTTCTATTTCTTTTCCTTTTTTCATGGCCTCTTCCATTCTTTCTCCCGTGCTACAACATGTTGTCCCCCCCATGGGTAGAGGAAAGTATCCTTTGGGGTCCCTCGGGATGTCAGCTGAAATTAGGAATGAATCCCAGTATTTTTCTAGCTGTCCCAATTCCTCAACTACCAACAACTTAATTAATGATATATGGAATAAGTTCTTCCTTGACTGGTCTGCTTCGACCCAGACGTTGTTCGCCATTCCTCCTAGGATTTGGTGCAAGAAGAAAGGTGATTTAAAAGGCCTTTTCCTTATGAAATGAATGAACATCCTGATCTGATGTGGGTATATTCTATTAGACCTTATTTCACAGGTGAAATACCTTCTAATCACCTTTAGGAGCTTCTGAAAAGGCTCTCATAGATATCGACTTGGAACACCCGCTCCAATTTTCCCGTTCAGGCAGTTTGGATTGATAAATTCTACATAGAATAATACGTCTAAAGGTATGCCCTTAAACCACCTTTCACCACGCGGAGGGATCTACGTCGCGACTGACAGATTTTCCTCTATCACTCGGAATGTGATTCCCACAATGATCGTGCAAAACCCATTAAATTTGAGAGAGAATTGTTTAGCCAGTTTTGTGTTGTATCCTCGGATTTTCTCGCAATAGCGCATACATTCGACCTATTCAAAATATGCCCTGACATTTGGATATTCGTTGATTAACGCCAAGTCCTGATATTCAATCCTCACAGCTCTGCCACTTCGCGCCTTCTTCGTTATGTCTTGGGATGTTGTCATGATGCAAACATGTATTTGTTTCACGCGTGCGGTAATTAAAGATGACACCATCTTCGCACAAGAGATGGAGGATTATATACTTCACAGAGACCTTTCAGAGTGGCAGTGGTAGAAGCTTTGTGCGGAAAGAAAAAATAACTCTAGGACTTTATTGCGTGATTTCCAGGCGCTATGAAGACTTTTGGCACAGAAGATGATGGACGCTATGATAAACCGTAACAATAGGTTCGTTGCAGTAGGGAAGCATGACAAAAAATTATGGTGTGGTGGCAAGGCGTTTCAACACTGGTGGCAAGCCAGGGAAATCATACAAAGAAAACAATTCGATGCAATATGAAAGGACTCTGAGGAATAAAGGCTGACTGCGAGAGGGACTATCGCTCGAAAGAATAGCTCACAAAAAACTCCAACATGCTTCAAGCCATGACTGAAGATGAAGGAAACGCAACAATCTTGACTGAACAGGTTCACACCATAACTGATGGCAATCGACCTTCCCACAGCGAGAGGGCCCAGGACTTGCAGGAAAAATCGCAGATAATGCACAAACTCGGATGGTAAAGGAGAAACATGCATGGTGACTGGTATTTATAATTAAATGGGTAGGGGATGGAATCATGGCAGAGGATGCCAAATCCATGGTGACGAGAATTTTTGAAGAAGGCTCAATATTTGCACAACACACTCATGCGACGAGTGCACTTAGAAGTGTGCAAAGTACATATGATAAGAGATGCAGAGTATACTTGATATGAGCGCCTTGATTTATTAACCTTTCTGACTTCATAATTAGGTGATGATGGTCATTATATCTATGGATGTGACCTTTATTATAACAACTTGCCTCAACCTCTGGCACATAAATTCCCTCTTTCTGACAAGACTTGACCTTTTGGGAAAAAGACATTTACAATCCGCACATGGATAATTATGATGCCCTTTCTCAACTCCAAGGTCTAGGCTGGCCCCTTTTTGACTTCAACACATTCGTTGTTCAATCCGTAACCTCAAACGCTTTGACACATGAACTACGACTCATCTAGGAATGACTCTAACTGGAAAAATGACGGTGCTAACAACTGGCTCCAATGGGGATTCTATCTTCCCGGTGAGGTGGAAAAGAACAAAAGACCAAGTGCCTAACCATTGGGATTTATTTGATTTGCAGACTCTAAAACAATGAAAAAGACTCTCCCTATACCTTATTGAAACAGTCATGACCAGACTCAGCGTAACTTAGGGCCTTCACTTCGGGCTTCAATTTTATGCCGACTACTGACTCAAAACGTCTTCTTTAAAAACATTAAAAATGGATATTTACAATGACATGAAAGACTGAAACAGACCATACTAAACCATATAATGTTTAAGGAACTTGCCATTCACAGGTCCCCCTCCAGTGAGATATCCATTAATCTCTTGTAGCAAATATGCGTTGCTTCTGTGATACGTGACAACTTTGAATGGCCCCATACAAATATGATCAAACTTTCCATGTTTCCCTTTGTCTTCATTCCTCGCATCCCACTTCAGCACCAAATCATTTACCTTGAAATCCTCCTGCTTAGTGTTCTTGTCGAAAATCCTCTTCATCATGTCTTGGTGAATTTGTGATTGGTTGAAAACTTGTTCCCTCATTTGCTGCACGTGAACCAATTCGTTTATCTTCCTCTGAGTGTCATTTGGTTCGGCTTCTTGCTCTTGCAGCAATCTCTTGACTGGAAATCCCAACGAGGTGGGGAAAACTTCCTCCGCGCCATATACAATTTGGAAAGGAGAAGTGGAGATGGAATTTTTGGTAGTGATTCTGTCAGACCATAGAACATAGATAAGATTCTTGTGCCAAGCCTTCTTGTTGTCATGAAGGAGTTTTTTAATAATCATGGTTAAACTTTTATTGGATGATTTTGCCAATCCATTACCCTGTGGGCAATAATCCATAGAATGTACTGGGCCAATAGAATACTTCCCTAAATATTTTGTGCGTGTTGGTATTCCACTTATTATTCCCCCCACAGTCCCCTTTGTGGAACTCCTTGATAGCCCGTTCTGTGTCTTCTTCCAACAAACAATTCAGCAAGATCCCTCCTGGATCCTTCCAATACAGAGAGTTGTTCAGGATGCAAAACTTAGCCTCTTTCAACTTCAAAACCTAGCTTTTGTTTTTCTCAACCCTAGAGGAGCTTGAAAATTCCTTAACACATAAATAATGTCAGCATACCAAGGTGAGTCAATGAAATTCTAATATACCCGCGAGACAGTTTCCTCTTGTGAATTCTCCAACAGATCGATGATGAAATTTATTCCCAAAACGTCGTAGTTTGACTACACCATCAATATTTCCAGAAACTAACCTTTAATCAGATTTTTAGGATTGATTTCAAGGTCATATTCCAACATGACTATGATCCATTTACCTCTTCTCCCTTCAAGATCAGGCTGAGTCAAGATATCCTTGACAAAATTTCTAGGAACATAAGCAATGACACGGGAATGCAATATATAAGTCCTGAATTCTTTGAGGTCCTTCAGCAAGGCATACACTTGTTTTTCCATGATATCATACCTTAGTGGGGAGTCTCTCAATTTCCTGCTGAAATAGTCTATTTGCGTTTCGAAATTCTTCTCATCCTTTTGTAACAAGATGCCAACGATGGTCTGTTTTGAGGCGAAGGAAAATAATATAAAGTCGCTTGTGAAATCTAGGCTGGCTAACAATGGATATTTGGTCAGCACCACCTTGATGTCTTTGAACAACTTCCTGGCTTCAGGAGTCCATTTTATCTCTTTACCTTTCTTGAGCATACTCGTGATGTGCTTTATAATCTCGGCTAAATTTGGAATGAACCTCAGAAAATTCACCTTTCCCAAGAAATACTGCACCTCTTTCTTGCTTCTAGGAGTGTTGATCTTCAGAATCCCTTCCACCCTATTGGAGTCTATCTTTATGCCTTCCTTTGAGATGATGTGTCCCAACATCGTTCCTTCTTGCATCCCGAAATTGGATTTTTTCGGATTTAATGATATGCCAAACTTTCTGCATTTCTGGAAAACCTTCTTTAGATGCTCAAGATGTTGTTCATTGGAATAAAAAAATACTGTGATGTTGTCCAAGTAAATCACGATAAACATGTCTTTCTCCTCAGAAAGTGTTATATCCACGACCCTCTGTAAATTTTCTTCAACGTTTATAAACCTAAAAGGCATCTTTGCATACATGAACATATCCCACGGTGTCTTAAATGATGTCTTCTCTTGGTCGTCCAGGTGTACCATGATCTGATTGTAACCAGAAAAACTGTCCAGCATTGATATTTTTTGGGATCCAACTACCTTCTATAGGATGTAGTCCATCTTAGGAAGCAGGTAGTTGTCGTTGAGGGAAAATCTGTTCAGTTTCTGAGATTCTACACATAGCCTTATTTCGTTGCTTTTATTCCTTACAGGCACAAGGTTGGCCACCTACTATGAAAATCTCAAAGAAACAATCATTTTGGCATCAAATAGATTCTTTACCTCTTTTTCAATCAGTGGCAACAACATGGGGTTGATCTGTCTTAGCTTTTGCTTGAAAGGTTTTTTATCTTCCTTTATGGGAATCACATGTTGAATTAGTCTAGTGTCATAGACTTTCAAGTCTTCATAACTCCATGCAAAAACATTAGGGAAATATTTCATGAGGTTGATATATCTCTGCTTGATCTCCGGACTGAGTTTCTTTGAAAGTCTGATTATCTTAGGATTCTCTTGAGTCTCGATGTTGCAATATTCGATATACTTCATCATTCGTAGTGATTCTAGTATTTTTGGCTACATCATTTTCATCAAACATCTTTTCTAATGGAACAAAACATTTGGGGATAATGTTGTTTTTTAGCTACATTATGTCCCTTCCAACTATATGGTTCTGAAAGGGGTCATCGTTATTGCACATAACCACGTCTTCATCCTCTTCACAACAACAATCATCATCAATATTCACGTTAGCGAACTCGTCACTCATTTGGAGGAACCTCTCCACCTGCTTGTCATCTTCAAACACTTGCCAATATTTGATTTTATCAGGTACTATGGGCCTGTTTTTTACTTCAATTTAATACTTCCTATTGGGAAAAAATGGAATTTTAAACACTGAATCTGAGGTGGCCAGGGCATCTGCAATTTGATTTTTCCTCCTGGGGATCACTGACAGGCTATACTGTGATAACTCTTTAAGGAGGTCCAACACTAGATTCCTATATGCTCTTAGTCTGGGATGCTTGGATTGATATATACCCTTCACCTGATTTATGAGGAACTCAGAGTCTCCATGCACCGCTATCCTTTTAACGCCCAATTCCTTTAAATTTCTCAAACCAAAAACTAGTGCCTCATATTCAACCATGTTATTTTTACAATCAAAGGCGAGCTTGTAAGAGCAAAGTTTTGAGCCCACTTTGGGAGGATTGATCCACACACTGGATCCAGCTCCCTCCCTGTTGACAGCTCCGTCGAAGCTCATGTTCCACATTTCACTTTCCACATGGTTTCTCTGATATGTGCATTTCTATTCTCGAAGCTTGACATTATCTTCGATAGTCATGACAGTCGTTGGCTCCCCCTCTTCAAAACTTAAGTCATTATAAAAATAGAGGAGCCAATTTCAGTGTCGACAAAGTAGATAGGATGATTGCTTGGTTGTGTTTTACTACTCACCATGTACTTGAGCAACACCTCTCTGTACAGTCTTATTTCTTGGCCAAAAACTAGGATGGTGGCATAAGACATGTCCATCTGCAAGGTTCCCTTTAATTTCGCAGCCCAAGATCTGGATAAAAACATGCCAGATTTTGGGGGAATGTCGACAACCACCATGTCCATGACCAGATTCTTCAACGATATTTGAGATAATGACATGACCAAATATTTGATCAGATCCAAACATTTCACCTTTATTGAGTCGAAAGAGAAAATATATTTATAAGTTTTGGTGACGCCCAATCCTAACTCATCCATGACCACCTTTGGCATGAGATTATGCGACGTGCCCGAATCCAACATGGTGTTATGCAAAATCATGTTATGAATTTTGAGACTGACATAGAAATGAGGAACGTCCTCAGTACCCCCAGTTTCTTCTATGCACAGACCAAATAAGATGGCAGGGTGTTTGTCCTGAACGTTCAAGGTGTTGGGAGTCTCTTCCATCTTTAACATCTTAATGATTTGATTCCTATACTCTCCCTTCTTGATTATCTCATTAAAAGGAAGAAATATTTTGATTTTGGCCATTTCGTTCTCGAAATTAAAAGGGGTAGGAGCTTTATCTACCTCTTTGATGCTCGTTTCCTTACTTTCCTCAAGAGATTTCTTTAGGGCTTCTTCCTTTCATTTTCCCTTCCTCGTTTCATCCCTTGCTAGATTATATTTATTTGGTTGGCTTGAAGAAGGTGTATTCACTTGGGGTTCCTTTGCGGTGTTTGTCTGCATGGGCTCTGCAAGAGTATTCCTACTTCTGAGGTTATGTTTCTTTTGAAACTGCATGATTGCATTGTGATATCCCTTCTTGAACTCCTCTATTTCTGAAGACAATGTATCATCAGTCTCCAACATAAAGCCATCATTCGTGTACATAAAGTGATCATGTTCTCTCTTTGTTAAGAACATGCATGTATCTGTATCGTCTCAGTAATGCATCTAGTATTGGATCATCTGATCAAAGTCTTCAATTGATTAGGTTTTTTGGAAAGAAGGTCTTATATGCTGATCATTTTGGTCTCTATGGTCCCTTTGCCTAATAAACGGGACTAGAGATCTTCTAAAGTTTTGATTTATTGGCTGGAAATCATGTTTCTCCCTAGTGGCAGGCTTGTTCTCCATGGACACCCTTTCCATAAACTTCTCCATAGTTTTCATAATCAAATCAAACTTTTCATCTGATGATCGAGATGTAGAGGGTTGCGCGTTTGCTTGGGGCTTCTTCCCATTTCTGTCAAAATTTTGTTTGATCTTTCCCGATGCCATCAGATTTACTTCGACTTCAATTGTGTCGCTCATCATAGTGTCTAAAGTATTATATCTTATTTCTCTTAGCAACAAGGTGAAATCACTGTCAAATGAATCAGTGTATCGAAGTTGGGCAGCTTCGGGAGGCGGTTTGACTTCTATGGGGATTGAGTTATAAACCTTCATGAATCTGGCCGAAAACTCTTGCACCATTTCCTTTGGTGATATTTTTATATTATTGTACTGAGTTAATAGTTGCAGAGGATTATTTTTGTCTCCCCATCTGGCAAGAAATGATGTTTCAAATGCTGCGAAATTGGAGATGCTCACTGCTTGAAGGGCCTTAAACCACTTTATGACCTCCCCTGAACGACTCTGTGCAAACAATCTCATTTTCTCATCCTTGTGATTGACCTCTTCCAGGTCAACAAAATCATTAATCCAATCCAAGTGCTTTTGAGAAGATTCATTTCCTTCAGCATCATATAGCTTGATCCTCTGATTATAGTTTTGGGGAAAATCCTCTAGTTGGGATGGTAAGGAAAGAGGGGCGAATCTGGTAGCCATAACTCTAGGAGGGTTTTGAAATGGCTAGATGTTCAGAGTGGGGATTATAACAACTTGCAAGATTTTATATGGTATCAAATATTGAAACCTCTTCTCATCGAATACTATCTCATCAAACTAGGTTTCTGATTTAGACCTGAACAAGGTTTGTTCAAACAATGTATCGAAATCAAGGTTGTCAATGATTTGTACTCTGTCCTTGGGTAAGGATAGGTTTCTGTCCCGGTAATAGAACAGGTCTGGTACCTGTTCCTTTTCTTTGCACATAAGTTTTTTAGGATCAGGCATGGGTGATACAGGTTCTGGATCAGGGTTGGATCTGGTATAAACTTTCTTTGGAGCCAGGATTTTTGATTCTTACTATTCTATGCTACTAGTCTTATTTATTGGAGTCTCCAAGATAAAAAAGGTTTCAGGCAATATAGACGTCCGACCCACAGTTTACCCTCAGGGGTCAAAACTACAACTTTAGTCGTTCTCCCAGGGAAAGTCTTATTCAATTTCTTCCCCAACAATGACGCCAATATGTTAGCACTCTGTAAATTTGCTTGGCTAAGAAAACAAATGATAGAGGTAACCTGCAAACCAAATTTAAGACTGGAAACTAGCCTTTCCAACCTAGAGAGAGCTCTCTCTTTGAGACTTCGTCTCTAATAGATAATAACTTAGAATTGTTGGCTAGATTGATGTGTTTGTGGGGTATTTCTGGTTTAGCTAGCAAGGAAATACAGAACCTTGGGCCATGGAGTCAATATCCTAAAATCGAGAGAAATAAATGACTTGGTGAATGAAACTTTGAGAGGATAAAGGCTAAGTAGGAAATGGCCTTTCAGTTCAAATGTTGTTATGTGTGGTGAAAGAAAGAGTACATAAAGCAATTCACAACACCATTGAAGATGAATCTAAATTACTTATAAGAAAAAATAGGAGTTTAAATGGTGAAGTATAGAGAACCACGTGATGAATTCTAGACTTATTAAATGTTCCAATTTAAACAGAGTAAGACATGAATATATAGAAAACATGAAGTACATACATAGAAGAGATCACAATACATCATACCACCACCATTAGAATCTTTTCATTGAAGCCTCAGTACTTCTGCATTATATTTCAATCGGGTTCAAAGATTACATTCAATAGTCTATTGTCTACACTAATTTTCCAAACAACCCTGGTTACATTGAAAAGATACAAATATAGAGAAAACTATGCCCCTTGGGATACCACGCTCAAACTACTTCTCCTAGAATTTTGGCTACAGTTATTCCCTGCCAGATGACCTTTCAAATAGAACTTAATAAAATGGAAACCCGACTACACACAATCATGTCATAACCAACGTCTTTATCATGATCATTCGGTCATTAGTAAGATTCAATCATTAGGAGGTTATGCATCAACGTTTCTCCTTTTGAGTGGTTACCCGAATGATCGAGCACATTTTCAAAATTTCTCCACCCGGTGTAACAGGCTCTTGTGGTTGTCGCACGATCACTGGTTTTAGTATGCATGTGGCGAGTTGGTATGGCAGATGATTGTGGGTTTTCGCTCATGCTTTCCAGGTGGCGACACAGATTGAGGGGCCACACATCTCCTTCAAAACTGTCATGTGTTTTTCCTACACTTGTCCTTCTTGACGGGTGAGTTTACAACATCTACACGACGAATATCCACCGCACGGGTGCCCGTCATACTTCTTGTTTCTCAGAAAGAGACATGGAACAAGGGGAGAAAAATCTATGCCACATTAAAAAAAAAAAAATGGGATCATGTCAATCATGCCTCTGGTCCCACCTACAATCTCAATATTCTAACTATTTTTGTGAGAGACCAGTTTCATCTTTTCATATTCTTTACTTGTCTCCACAAGACTACATTCCCCTTTAGATTTTTTTGAGTGATGGAAAGATCCGCACGTATGTTTTTCATGGCTGAACCACATTCCTTAAAGTGATTTGTTATTCTTTCCTCTGACGTCCTATGCTCCTCGTGAAACTGAATGATCAGGCCTTGCACTTCTTTGAGCTATCTTTTGAGCTAGTTTGAATTCCATTCTCGGCTCTGCAATGTTGTTGTTTCGAAAGTCTTTTATGCTAACTGTTTTTTCAATTCTCTATTCTCCTGGTATGATTAGGCAATAGGGAGTTGTGCTTTCTTCATCTGTTGCGATGAATACTGAACCTCCATGTTTTCAGTTCTCGACCTTCTCTGTCTTTCAATGATTCCCCGGCTTGAACCTTCAACAGGTTCTAGCTGAAGAATGCGTAGGAGTAAATTCTCAACAACAAATTGGGTGCATGCTTCGTTTGGAGATTGGGTCTCCTTGGGCTTCTTGATCAACCTCGACCTGCCTCTTTTCCAAGGTACTGACTATTGGGATGACGAGTCTTCTATTTATTTTCCTTTTCTCGTGGTCTCTTCTATTCTTGCCCTCGTGCTGCGACATGTTGTTCCCCCCGTGGGTAGAGGGAAGTCTCCTTTGGGGTCCCTGGGGATGTCGACTGAAATTAGGAATGAATCCCAGTCTTTGTCCAACTGTCCCAATTCCTTGAATACCAACAACTTAATTAACAATATATGGAATAAGTTCTTCCTCGACTGGTCTACTTTGGCCTGGACGTTGTCCGTCATTCCTCCTAGGATTTGGTGCAAGAAGAAAGGTAAGTTCAAAGGTATTTTCCCTATGAAATGCATCAGCATCCTGATGTGATTTGGGTATATTCTGTCAGACCTTATTTCATAGGTGATATACCTTCTAATCACCTTTAGGATCTTCTGAAAAGGCTCCTGTAGATACCGACTCAGAACATCCACTCCTATTTTCTCGTTCAGGAAGTTTGTCTTGATAAATTATTCATAGCATAATATGTCTAAAGGCATGCCCTTAGACCACCCTTCACCGCATAGAGGGATCTTCTTCGTAGCTGACAGAGTTTCCTCCGTCACTCGGAATTTGATTCCTGCAATGATTGCGCAGAACCCATTAAATTTGAGAGCAAACTGTTCAGCCAGTTTTGCGTTGTATCCTCGGATTTTCTCGCAATAGAGCATACGTCCAACCTGTTCAAAATATGCCCTAACATTTGGATCTTCGTTTATTAACGCCAAGTCTTGAGGTTCGGGCCTCATAGCTCTGCTAATTCACACCTTCTTCCTTATGTCTTGGGATGTTGTCATGATGCAAACGTGTATTTATTTCATGCGCACACGGTAATGAAAGATGACACCCTCTTTGCATGGAAAATGGAGGATGATATACTTCGCATAGACCTATGGAAGTGGCAGAAGCTTTGCGCGACAAGAAAAAATAACTCTAGGATTTTACTGCACGACCGCCAGGCGGTATGAATAATCTTAGTGCAGAAGAAGATCGAAGATCGACGAAGATTTTACAAACGATATTTGATATTGGTATTCATGGCATTCTCACCGGTATTCAAACTTTATAAATAAAATAACATATATCATAAGTCTATGGTTAAAGTCGTGTACTTCATATCCTATATAAATATATATAGATGATAAAATACCATTTCATTTTATTCAAAATAATCTATAGCCTCTCACTTTTGAAA
>SNQJ01S0015048.1:71173-98741 GCA_010110895.2 Picea sitchensis | reverse complement strand
TAATTATTCATAAACATTATTAGTCTTTCATAATGGGGAGATAGGTGTGAGAGTCACTCATGATCTTAAATAAAGAAAATAAATTAAGGATCTTTGGTGTATTGGTGTCACCTAAAATAATTAAGTGGAAGCTCTTGTAATGCTACAAGAACTCATCATCGTAAAAAACAATGGAATTAACAAACTAATAGTTATTGGTGTAGACTCCATTGTTGTTATTAGAGTTTTACATAATCAAGAACTCTTAAATAGCCTTCTTCTTGCTAGAGTGTGCCAACCAATTATTATAGCAATGTAACTCAACACAATTGAATTTTATCATATCCTTTGGTCACTAAACTTGGAAGCGAATTCAAAAGTGAATGCTAGTGTCTTGCTCAGTGAGGGTGTTCTTAGTATAAAAGTGGGGTAGGATTATTATCTCCACATCTACCCTATCATGAATGTCATTACGGTGATATCATTCCTCCCTTACACATGTCTTAGCATGGAATCAATTGCAAGGGTCTTCATTAATCCTCCTCACATCACCCTCGAGGTTATTGAATTCTCTCATGACATTGTTAATATGGGTATAGGAGAGGCCACTGTTCTCACATGTGGGATGTTTGGGAGGTTTGTAGGAATAAATATGGCCAAAGCAAAGGTCAACCATGCAATAAAAAAGTTTGGGGGGGCTTTGGTCCTCCATTTAGGTGTGGGTATTATTGATTGTAGTCTTCCTTCATGGTAAGGGAATCTATTCATGGTCAATTAAAAAATGGAGTAGGTGGACAAAGGAATTATAGATCCAAACAAGGGAAAAGCATAGGGCACGCGACCAATGTTCCATTGAAGCAGATGAGCACATTATTAATTTGAGAGAATGGGAAGCATAGCTGCATGGTTTCATGATTGTCCATCGACAAACATAGCTCAAAATGGTATATGTTATAGTGTCATTGTAAGATCTAGTTGGAAGAATGGTGGAACATCCCCATATCTCATGAGTAATTATAGAGTATCCCATGCCCAATACTATGGACACTTGTGTTGATTTAGCCTCAAATGGTCTTCCTGGAACTACTATGGATTCTAATTTCATCCATTTGGTGTTAGCAGTTGGAACTTCACTGGAATGTTCGAGCACACCTACCATTGAGGAAATTGAAGAAGATGAAGCAACAACACATTTGGACCTAAACATTACTGCCCACACAAGGCTCAATTAGATTTCTAGTTTTATTTTATGTTTCTTGTATGTATTGTCACTATGTGTTTTTTTTGAGCTAGTTTGTATGATAGTATACTTTCCCATTTGCAGGTAGATGTTTTCAAAAGAGCGAATGTAAGTATTTTTTGGTGGAAACTATTCATGGGAAAAAATAGTGGCATAGCTTCAACACCTACCTTACCTTTTGTAAACTAATTGTATAGTTTGGCTACCACATTTTTTAATATAAATCTTTAACCATTATTGTGAAAAAAAAAATCTTTAACTAAATTTTTTAATTTGCTTTTCTACCAATTTCTTTTAAGAATAAACACACATTATTAATATTATGTTTTAATTAAATAAATTATTATTATTATTATTATGTTTTAATTGAAACAATTATCATTTGTATTAAAGAGAAGTTGCAGCTATACCATGCAACACATTAATATAAAACAAAAAGGGAGCGTCTAAAAGAAAATTTTCAAATAGACATAAAAATTCAAAATCACTGCTAATTCTTTGAGTAGTTCTTACAAATCTAGAAACATAGTTAAAAACTATGTTGGTAAGTACCCTGAAATACCCTAAAGAATCAAGGAATCCTTCTTTTCTTCATCCTTCATATTTGAACACCTTACTAGTTCCATTGTCTTGTTCACCCGGTTGTTCCTAAACTTAAAATTCCCATCCTAAAATAGACCAAAAGCACTAAAACATCTTCTTTTGTTCTATGTTTTTCTAAGTCTATATGGTAATTGGTCTCAACCTTCTATGCACACATTTCTCCTAAATCCATTACTTGGAAAGCGACCATTCTAGATGCCTTATTCCATCACACTTTAGTTAGCAAGGTAGCTAGTTTTAATTAAAATTTTATTTCTTCTTTGGAAGATACATGCATATATATCCCAATGGGTTATCTTAATTGGTTCAAATGAACTATTTCAATGTGGAGTTTGCAATGATGTCTCTATTTCTAGTTCGGTTGAGTCTTGTTGGGATAGTAGTTGCTATTGTGGTTGGTGGTTGAAGCGTCGTGGTGTTCCTTGTTAACTGAGATACAATATTCATAACAAAATAGGAAAAAAGAGTTGTAGAAAGTAATTAAATAGAGAAAGATAGATGGAAATATAGTTATGGAAAGAAAATAACAATGACAGAATAAAAAAAATAACACAGTAAGCAAACCTTTATCGATATTTAGAATGGATTTTCATATTCAAGGAGACAACCTCCAACATGAGAAGAACTCCATATACAATAATATTCACTTGACAACCCATTACACAACTTATTCTACTATATATAGTTTCTAATTGACCAAATCCCTAACCAATTAATGTACCTCCATTAATGAGGTCTCAACCACCAACTAGTGGACATTCTTTAAAGACACCACTTACATTTATTGATTTCACACTCTATCACTTCTTGGGGCCTTATCTAATAAATATGTCCCTCAATACATTAAGTAACAATGCATTCCACTAACTAGGGAAGTTAAGGTGAGACCCTAACATGCCCTCCCCCTTACAAAGACATATGGTCCTCAAGGCTAGAGACGAGGAAATTGGTGGAGAATAGCTTTTGGTTCCCATGTAGCATCTTCAAGTAGTGTATTCTCCCATTGGATCAAAAATTTATAGATAGCATGCTAGTGAATATGACACTCACATTTTTCCAAAATGACCTCAAGTTGTAACCAAATGGAACCCTCTTCATCTAATTTTGGAAGGATGGTTTGAACTTTTCAATTGGACCTAAGCACTTTCTTCAAGAAACACACATGAAACACTAGGTGGATCTTAGAATGGCTGGGAAAAGCCAATTTGTAAGCCACTGGATTGATATGTGTGAGTATAGTATAGGGTTCATAAAACTTAGGAGTTAAATTTTTGTCACTCTTCTCCTTGAATGAGGCCTACTTTTATGGATGGAGATGTAAGAACACTTGATCCCATTCATCAAATGAGAATTCAGAGCAATGTTTCAACTTGTTTCTTCATGCAATTATAATCCAACACCCAATTATCTTTGAGGGTATGAATAATGTCATCATAAGCTATCAGTGTGTTTTCCACCTCCTGAATCTTAGAGAGGTTTGGTAAGTACAATATCATCGATGGAGGTGGTTTTCCATAGATTTCCTCAAAGGGGGTCATTTTAGTTGAACCATGATAGGTGGTATTGTACCACGATTCAATTAGGGGTAACCATTAGACCCGATGAGATCGTTGGTTTGAGAAAAAAAATATAAATAAGCTTCCAAAAATTTGTTGATTGCTTCTTCCTAGGCATTAGTTTGGGGGTGATATGTTGTATTAATATTGAATTGGGTACCTTGAATCCAAAAATTACTAGTGAAGGTGGGATCATGATTTGTCACAATAGATTTATTCATTCCATGTAGTTTTAAATATTGTGCATGAAGACTTGTGTGACTGTGGAGGCCTTGAATGGATTCTCTAAGGCACAAAAGTGATCATATTTGGAAAGGAAATCAATAAATACCATGATTACAAATTTGTTGTTGTATTTTAGTAACCCCACAATGAAATACATAGAAATGTTAACATACAGAGTAGAACAAATGGGTAAGGGTTGTAATTCTCTTGGAGGTTTTACTATGTCCCCTTCGTGTCGTTGGAAAATATCACATTTTTCCATAAAGTTGCATATACCCTTTTTCATGCCTTCACAAAAGAAAGAATGCTTAATCATGTCGTATTTTTTTTCAAACCTATAATGACCAGAAGTGAGAGAGGAGTGTAATTCAAATAACACTTTCGATTTAAATGATGAATTATGAATAAGAAAAATACAACCTTTATAATGGAGCTCATCATCCCACTACGTGTAACCTAGGAGTTCATGTGGGTCAACCTATAGTTGGTGGATCATGTGGTTGATCTTGGAATCCACTAACAATTATTGACGTACCTCTTGTACCCAATTAGAGACTAGAAAATATAAGGAAAATATGGAACCTTACTCATCATACATCCTAGAGAGAGCATTAATCACCACATTTTCCCTTCCCTTCTTTTATATAATCTTATAGCCACAACCTAACATTTTTGTGAACAAATTTTGTTTCTCTAGGGAGGACAATCATTGTTCCAAGAACTATTTCAAGTTTTGATGGTCTATTTTAATCTAAAAATGACGCCCCATGAAGTAAGGATGTCACAAATAAACTACATGAATAATAACCAACATTTCCTTCTCATGTGTGGAATTTTCCATGTTTCTATCACACAATTTATTACTAGTGAAGGCAAGGGAGCATACTTATTTCATTAACATAGCCCCAATCCTTTTTCTTGAGGCATCACACTCCAAAACAAAAATATTATTGAATTCAGGTAGGGAAAGGACTAGTGTGGTACACATAGTAGCTTTTAAATCCTAATAATCCTATTCAACCTACTTAGTCGAAATGAAGGCATTATTTTTTTGTAGGGTGCTGAGAGGAGTGGAAAATTTACCATATTTATAGAAACAAATTCTGTAATAACGTGTGAGGCCAAGAAAACAACACAAAATTTTGAGGGTGTCGGTACGAGGTAAATCCTTTGTTTCCTAAATTTTCTTAGGATCAACATGCATACCCTCCCCACTAAAAATGTGGCCCAAGTATTAAAATTTGGAAGAACCAAAAACACATTTAGAATGCTTGAGGAATAATTGATCATGATAGAGGAGTTGTAAGACCCAATCCACATGCACCACATCTGCTTCCCAAGTTTTGTTGTAGACCAATATATCATCAAAGAAGACTAGGAAAAAACACCATAGAAGGGGATTAAATATGTGGTTCATGAGGCTCTAAAAGGTGGAAGGGGCATTTCAAAGGCCAAAAGACATTACCAAAAACTCTTAGTGACCTTCATGACTATGGAAATCCATTTTTAGGAATATTGGCTTCCTTCATGCGAATTTGGTGATAAATAGAGTGAATATCAAGTTTGGTGAAGAAATGTGCTCTATGTAGCTCCTCTAAGAGATCATCAATTTCTAGAATGAGAAATTTATCTTTGATTGTTAAGGTGTTAAGAGTTCAAAAATTAGGACACATGTGCCAAGTTCCTTATTTTTTAAGAATCATAACAATTAGAGAAAAGTAGGGACTAGAACTAGGATAGATGATACTAATAGCTAATAACTCGTGTACATTCTTTTCAATTTCATTATTTTGGGAAAAAGGATGATGGAATGGGAACACATTGGATGGTAGGCTACCAAGATGTAGTGGGATTCTATGATCATGCTCTATCCACGAGGGTGGTAATCCTTAGGGATGTTTAACGACTTTTTGGTGTTTGTCCAATACTAACTGCAAATCAGAATGAACTTGATGAGAAGTGTTCTCAAATGCTTGAATAACATGAAAGTATGTAATAATGATAGAATGACCTTTTTTAAGAATATTTTCCATAGGATGGGCGATGATTATTTCTAGATTATGAAAACTCATGTATAATTCCAAGAAATCATGGTGATGGGTGCTATAGTATTATCCATTCAACACCCAAAACAATATCACAACCACCCATTTCAATGGAAAACATGTGAGTTTAGGGGAATACTCACCCATTTGAAGTTTCACATTTTCACATTGTACACCACATTTCATAGATCCCCCATTAGCAATTATAATTTTAAAGTTTCTAACAATATGAATATATCAATGTGTTTCTTGGGTGACATGAGGATGAATGAAATTATGGGTGTTGTCATTCTCGATTAAGACAATTATCTTTCACTGCTTGATATAACTAACCAACTTTAATGTCCGTTGAAACTAAAGACTAGTCAAAGCATGACGGGATATTTAGAGTTCTTCAGTGGTATGGTCAAGAAGAAGAACTTCATTAGTGATGGAGGGACTTTCTCCTAAGTTTTTCCATCAAATTCATCATAAAAAATGGCCATAAATAATTTATGTTCCTTAAATTGATGCCTCATAGAATATTTTTCATCATTATTGTAAAATAGACCTTCAAGTTGGCATTCCACCATTTCCACCTATGTCAAATTGTGGATCTTAAGAGGTGAGGCGGGCTATTGAGGAACCACCACATTTGAGCGGGGACATGAAGGAAAGGTGGGAGTTTTGGACTGAGGATAGATATAACTTGGGTATGATGAAAAATATCAATGGCCTCCGACCAATTAACAGGGTGGTTCATCTCTACGTGGTCTTTGATTTCCTCCTTAAGACCACTAATAAATCATTGCTAAAAAATATTACTAGTTAAATTTTTTGTTCTAACAACCAACCGCTCAAAAGAATTAATATAGTCTTCCACCATGCCTATTTTGTACAATTTCGTAAGCTGGCCCAAAAAGTTGGTATCTTCGATGAATCAAGCAAACAAAGTTTTCACAAACTTCCTCCATGTAGTGATCCCTATATATTCTTTCTTATGTTATTTCCCTCATTGCTAACGTTCCCTATACAAATAAAGGACACATATGCATAGTTTCAATAGGTCATGTACTATGGAATTAAGGGAAAATTTGTGCTCCATTTGGTCAATCCAATCAGTCGTATCCGTCCCATCAAACTTATTAAAATAAATTTTAGGAAAGTGGGGCATCATATTGTGGGAACGATAGGAAAATGAGAAGTTATGATTGAGACCTTCTATTGATACTGAGAGGGTGGGTGAATCAATATCAATTAAAATTTATCACTTTTATAACTTTAATTTCCAATCAAATAATATATACAATAAAGAGAAGAAGAGGAGATACATAATGCACAATAGATATAAGTGAAAGTCCATTGAATGTTTTCTTATGTAATAAAATATTTCATTCAAAGGAAGTTACAACTTCCAAGTTCTCCAACTCCAACTGGAAGGAGGATCCAACCCCCTAATTTACAGGATGCAACCTAAAGGAAGCTCCAACTCTCTATATTCTTCGACACCTACAACCTAAAGGGAAGCCCCAACTCTATATTCTTCTCACACACTCCACCGGCTGTGAGGCTACAACCCCCTTCCTTTCCCCCTTCCTTCCACCCTTTGAATATAAATGATAGAATCAACATACACATTCACTATCATTGTTAACCATCATCATCATCAAACTGGTCCACTTAGAAAATGGGTCTACATAGAGATCCCAGGTCCACATGGTCCAATACATAAAACCCCAAACCACATAGAACCTTGTGCAAAGAATCAACTTTCCATACTATAGCGAACCCATACCAATAATCAAAGAATCACCATAAGACTAGAAAAATATCCTCCATAAGAGCTTTGTATCCTCCCCAGCTTTCCACCCAAACTTGTGCTAAGAGATCACCATCTTGGATGCTCTAAAAATGAGAAAATCTATCCTATAGTTATAGTAGTTATGTCCCTATTTTTAGTTTATGGACCAACCTAGCTAAACTATCCTCAATTTTATGGCTAGGTTGTCGGATGGAAAATTCATATCTCCTCATTCCTTTGGATTTAGAGGGACTTCCATATAACATTGGAAAGGTAATTTCAATGGCCACTCAGTATCATAATACAATTTCCAACCATGTAACTTGTGCTTCCATTTGAGTTATTTATGTAGGGTAAAAATTCCCCCAAAGATAGGGTATCCAAATTGACCACAAATAATTCTTTCAACAATATCCATATTGCAATATTGATCTTGGACATATGTAGGATTCTTCACTTGACTGTGGGGGATTCTAGACCACACCTCTGCGACATCTTGTGGGATTATTCAAAATATATTTTGTACTCTTATTGTTCAAGAAATTGTGGGATTCTTAACTTCTTCTAGGGATGGCATCAATGAAAACCAATTTTCCAACAATATGCCCTTTTGTCATTGATGACAACACTCATGCTCCCCCTATAATCCTTCTCTCCCCTTGTCGAAATGCTCCTAATTTTTCTCCCCCCCTTTGACATCAATGTCAAAGGGTGACTCTTTTATTTGGGGCTACTCGCCCCTAAACATGCGGTACTCAATAATACTTCTTCTTTCTTTTCTGTCTTCTTTTCCTTTCTTTCATTGTTATGGTCCTTGGAGATTTTTCGTGTGACTTGAATTTTATTTCTCTTCTCTTTGTCTAGGATGTATATGTTATTTGGTATTTTTGTCATTGTTGCAACCAATTTTCCCGAGTCCTTTTCTCTAATTTCACATTTTCGACAATCAAACTTGAGAGTGTATCCTTGATCACATATTTTATCGACACCGAGGAGATTATGCTTCAAATCTTCAACAAATAGCACATTTTCTTCTTTTACATTTTCACTTCCAATTTTTAATACACCTTTTCCTAGAATTTTGGCAGAGAAGTCATCTCCAAATGCAACACTTCCACCCTTTTTATTTAAGTTGATGAATTTGTTTTGGTCCCCAATCATGTGCGTTGAGCACCCACTGTCTATGTACCATTCATCTCCTTCTTCTTTATCTTCAATGATTAGTGTTATTCGACAACTTTCTTGGATTAGATTCTCTTTCCTTTTCCATATTGTAGCTGGTTTTATGATAGGAGCATATTCTTTCATAACTGTGCAATCTCATGCTTTGTGACCAATATTATTTCATTTGTAGCATATAATATTTTGATCCATCAGTGGATCAAATGGATTGTAATTTTTTTTTACATATCCATAATCATTTCCAAATACAGTTTTTACATGATTGTACCTTGGATATCCATAATCATTTATATTTCTCACATAGTTGTTTATTTCATTGATTTTGCAGTGAATTTCTTTGTGTCCAAAGTTTTTGCAAGTATAACAATGACCAAGAAAAATATTCTGATACATGATAGGGAGTGATCTTCTTGGTGTTTCACACCTCTTGAATTCTGATCTTCTGTTCCAGTTGAAGATGTTATGTTCTTGTTGTTCTTCAAATTCTTCTTGATTGTTGACTCCACTTCTTAAGGGACTTGCACAACATCTGGAATTTCCTTCATCTTTATTGTCCTCTTTATCTGTATTTTCCATCTCTGAAATGTTATCATATCCAAGTCCCGTCTTATCAGTAGGTGATCTTTGATTGCAAATGATTTCATCTAGATTTTCAGTACTTCTTCCAAAATTTTCCAACTTTTCCATTGTAAAAATTAGCTCTTTATTTGTGTGATCCAATTTTGCTTTTAATTTCTCATAATATTCTAATTGTTCCTTCAAGATTTTAATTGTCTTTTCAAGATCATGATTCTCTTATTCACATCTTTCCAATTCATTTCTTAGTTATCTATTTAAGTTTATGAGCAAGTAGCATTTTCTTCTTCAACATATTTCAATTTTTCAATATTCTCATCATCTTATTGTTCACTTTTTGTGATGTCCTTGGCTCCCCAGAACAAGTAAGGCTTGTTCCTTCAATTTCTTCATCAAAATATTCTTTATAATTGTCTTCATCTATTTTATAATCTTTGTGGTCATTGTCTTGAGTTTCTTGAGTTATGAAGAGAACTTCCCTTGTATCCATTTCTTCTCCATCACTTTCATCTGAAGAATTGTTGTCCTCCTTGGAGTAGAGACCTTTTTTCTTGTGGAAGCTTTTATTTTCTTCAAAAGGACATTTCTTAGCATAGTGTCCCACTTTTCCACAATTGAAGCATTGAAAAGGTAACTTACCTTTGTATTTTTTAGTTCCCCTCTCGAGCTTTCTTACAAAATGTGCTTCTTCTTCATCTGAATCATAGCCCGATTTTTCTTTCGCTTTGTGTTCCTTGTCCTTTTTTTTATTCATAGCTTTAAAGGATTCTTCTCTATTTGACTATTCATTTTCTGTACCTGTTCTCATTTTATATGCT
Organism: Picea sitchensis; assembly: GCA_010110895.2. NCBI lineage: Eukaryota > Viridiplantae > Streptophyta > Pinopsida > Pinales > Pinaceae > Picea > Picea sitchensis. Next base: position 88,737 of record SNQJ01S0015048.1, on the reverse strand, counting down.
ATGAGGGACCCATGTAGTTTATCCATTTTCATATTAGTCAAGTCCCTATTTTATTAAATGGAAGAGACCTTGGCATGATATATCACATGAAGTGATCTCAACACATTTTTTACAACCAAGGATTTATTGAGTTCTTATCCTAGTCCTCTGATAGCATTGACAACTTCATCTACTCTGAGAAAATACGTTGCAATATCTTCCTTTTCATACATTTTCAAATTTTCAAATTATTCTCTTTGTCATTGAAGTTTGACCTTCTAGACTTTAGGATCACCTTCATATATATTTTTAAGTTTTTCCCATACATATTTAGCTGAGCTTCAACTCATCACATTGCTAGAAATAGTTGGTGTCAATCCACCTAGAATAACATGTCTGACCTTTGCATTGCCACTCATTGATATATTTTCATCTGGATCAACAGGAGTAGTTTTTGGAACTTTATGTCCATTGACAACTGAGAGCCAAATATCCACTCCTAAAGATGTCAAGTAAGTTTGTGCTTTGTTTCTCCAGCATGCATAATTGTTTCTATCAAATGGTGGAATCCCATTTGTTTCTTTCCAATGATTAAATTGTGATGAAGGTAACCTTCTCTGATACCAATTGTTGATACTGAGAGGGGGGGGGGTGAATCAGTATCGAGTACAATTTATCACTTTTATAAATTTAATTTCCAATCAAATAATATATCCAATAAAGATCATAAGAGCATATACATAATGCACAATAGATATAAGTGAAATTCCATTGAATGTTTTCTTATGTAATAAAATATTTCATTCAAAGGAAGCTACAACTTTCAAGTTCTCCAGCTCCAACTGGAAGGAGGCTCCAACCCCCTAATTTACAGGCTGCAACCTGAAGGAAGCTCCAACTCCCTATATTCTCTGGCACCAACCAAAAGGAGGCTACAACCCACTTTCCTCGCCCCTTCCTTCCACCCTTGAATATAAATGATAGAATCAACTTGTAACTATCACTGTTATATCATCATCATCAAACTGGTTCCACTTAGAAAATGGGTCCACATAGAGATCCTAGGTCCACATGGGTCCACACATAAACCCCAAAAACAACATAGAACCTTGTGCAAAGAATCAACCTTCCATACTATAGAGTACCCATAACAATGATCAAAACATCCCCATAAGACTAGAAAATATCCTTCATAAGAGCTCCTAATTCTACCAGTTGCTTCACTCCAAACTTGTGCTAAGAGATCACTAGATTGGATGCTCTAAAAATGTGAAAATGTATCCTATATTTATAGTAATTTTGTCCCTATTTTTGTTTTTGGGTCAACCTGGCTAAATTGTCCTTAATTTTTTGGTTGGGTTGTCCGACAAATAAATTCATATCTCCTCATTCCTTGGGAGTTATAAGGAATTCCATATACTATTGGAAAGGTATCAAAATAAGCTAAATTATTATAACTTGTGCTTTGATTTGAGTTATATATGTATGGTAAAAATTCCCTCAAAGAAATGGTATCCAAATTGACAAAAAATAATGCTTTCAACAATCTCCATCTTGCAATCTTGATCTTGGACATCTGTAGGCTTCTTCACTTGACTGTAGGGGATTCTAGACCACACCTCTATGACTTCTTGTGGGATTCTTCAAAACATCTTTTGTACTCTTCTTCTTCAAGCAATTGTGGGCTTCTTAAGGTCTTCTAGGGTTGACATAAATGACAACCAATTTTCTTTTGGATTGAGGAGAGATATAAATTGGGTATGATGAAAAATATCAATGGCCTCTGACCAATTAATAGGGTGGTTCATCTCTACGCGGGATTTGATTTCCTCCTTAACACCACTAATAAATCATTGCTTAAAAAAAGTACTAGTTAATTTCTTCGTTCTAACAACCAACCACTCAAAAACATTAATATAGTCTTCCACCATGCCTATTTGGAACAATTTGTTAAGTTGACCCAAAAATTTGGCATCTCTGATGAATCAATCAAACAAAGTTTTCACAAACTGCCTCCATGTAGTGATCCCTATATATTCTTTCTTATGTCATTTCCATCATTGCTAACATTCCCTATACAAATAGAGGACACACATGCAAAGTTTCAATAGGTAATCTATTATGGCATTAAGGGAAAAGTTGTGCTCCATTTGGTCAATCCAATCAGTTGTATCTGACCCATCAAATTTATTCAAATAAATTTTAGGAAAGAAGGGCATCATATTGTGGGAACAATAAGAAAATGAGAAGTTATGATTGATACCTTCTTCCTCCTCAATGTGATCACCCTTATGGGATCCTTCACCAAAATCATTGTTATCCTCTTTAGGCTTACCTTTCAGCTTCAAAATTTCATCAAAACAAAGGATGACTTGTGTAGTGAGGGAAGGCATATTGGTTTCCATTTTTCTAATTGACTAGTTGAGAGACTTCATTGTCTTATGTACTTCCTCCATGTATGACATGAAGAAGGTATTTGTCATCGGACCATTGGGTCCACCGAAGATTTTAGTCAAGAGTTATCCCAACATGATTAGTGTCACAAGAGGATTTTTTTAAGAGGGGCCATAAACAATGGTAAAAGGAGGTCCACAATTTTTTTTTAGTTATTACATAGTGTCACCATAGCGATCAAGGTCACAAAATGATTCTATTGAATTAAGTCTCTCATAATGGTGTTGGTGAGACCCAATCTCCTTTTTAAAACCATACAATAATATTACTCCACGTTCAATATTACTCTAATTTTAAAAAGATAAAAAATACAAAACAATATTTAAGTACTTTTATATTTACTTCTATAGAAACAATATGAATATTAAAACAATTTTTAAAATATTCTACCATTATAATACATTTACCATCTCAAACAACCCCATGTTGATAAGATAAAGATAGATACCTTTGTTGATAAGATAAAGACAGATACCTTTGTCCTTACCAATAAAAGAGATTGCATGACAATGAATGTTGGTCTTATGTATTATGTTACATAGTTTAATTCCTCTAACTTGCTAGAGAGAAAAGTAATGTTTTGTATGTGTATGTCTTTATGGGCAATCATTAAAAAAATCTACACACATTTCATTGTGTATGCATGACAAAGAAAGAAAATATCATGGTGAAACAATTTTGTATTTTTGCATACTCCCACTTGGAGAACCAATTTGAATTAGCATCATTGACCATTATGGATTGTTTGACCTTAATAAACTAATATTAGATGTAATGCAAATTTCAGATGTGAGATTGGTTGTTAGTAGTATAATTCATTTAGTTAGCATTTAATATGTAAACGATAATGTATGTAAGTTGGGAAATTAAAATAAAGTTGAAAAGTAAAATTATACAATTTTTGTTTTTATAAATTTTAATAGATTTTGTTAGATTTGTGAACATGAACTTGCTCTAATTTATATAAATCTTTGATTTTCGTAAATAACATGTTTTATAATTTATATAAATTTTTTATTTTCCTAAATAACATATTTTATAAATTAAAATGATTCAAAAATTTAAATATATTTATAATTAAATCAAAATTACATACCAATAAACATTAAACAAAATCTGGTTTCTTAATAGATGGTAAATGCTATGTAAATACTTAAAAAAACATTCTAATTTTTTAAAACACTAACCGCGTATACTATTTTCCTATAAAATTCAATATATAAAATATTAAAAACCATATTAAAATTATAAAAAAAAAATATTCCATATTCTATTCCCTTTAATAAATGTTAAATGGGGCCTTGCCTTGACCCCAAGGAGGTGACCAAAGGTATACACATGAACCATTTTCAATGAATGGAAATGATGTGAGTTGATGTTTCCATGTCTTTATTGAATTCAATCAAAGATAGAGTATTACAATCGAGATTGGATATTGGTATGGATGGCACATTCTCACCAATATTCCAACTTTACACAGAAAACAACAAATATAGAATAAGACTGTGGTTAAAGTTGTGTACTTCATATATTATATAAAAAGATATAGAATAAAATGTCATTTCATTTTATTCAAAAAAACCTAGCCTCATACTTTTGTGGAAATATTGATAACCTTAATTAAAGCGAAATGATTAATAGATATTTAAGTCTTTTTCAAGTCAAATCTTAATATCTATTTCTTTGGTAAGTTTAATTTTTTTCATTTTTTATATATTATATAATTTTATTGATAAAATATAATTACTCATAAACATTAATAGTCTTTCACAATGGGAAGGGAAGAGAGGTGAGAGTCACTTTTTTAAAGAGATTTGTTTTTTTTTTACGTATATTTAGAATCTTGGAAATGGAAGTTCTTTTAGTGCTACAAGGACCCACCATCATAAAAAACAATGGAATTAACAAAATCATAGTTACCGATGACTTCATGGTTGTTATTAGAGTTTTACACAATCATGCACTCTTGACTAGCCTTCCTCTTGCAAGAGTGCGCTAACAAATTATTGATATAGTAATGGAATTCAACAAAGTTGAATTCCATCATATCCTTTGCTCATTCGAAAGCGAATCATAAAAGTGAATGCAAGGGTCTTGGTCGACGAGGGTGTTCTCAGTATAAAAGGGGGTAGGCTTATTATCTCCACATCTACCCTACCATGAATGCCATTAAGGTGATATCATTTCTCCCTTATCCACGTATTAACATAGAATCAACTGCATGGGTTTTCATTTATCCTCCTCATCTCAGCCTGAGGTTACTGAATCCTCTCATGACATTGTCAATATGGACATAGGAGAGGTGATTTTTCTCATATGTGGAATTTTTGGGAGGTTTGTAGGAATAAATATGGCCAAAGCAGAGATCAAACATGTAGTTGGGAAATTTTGGGATAAATTTGATCCTCCATCCAAGTGTGGGTATTCTTGATAAGAGTCTTCTTTTATGGTAAGGATGTCAATTCATGGTGCACTATTTCTACCACAGTTGGTACTATATCATATGCAATCTAAAGGAGCTCTAGGATGTTGTGAAGTGTTGCAAAAGGAATACTAAGAAGACCAACATAATTGTTTCTTCTTCAACTAAAAAATGGAGTAGGTGGATGGAGGAATTAGAGATCCAAACAAGGGAAAAACACAACTCACGATACCAATGTTCTATTGAAGCAAGTGAGCACAATATTAGTTTGAGAGAATGGGAAGCATATATGCATGGTTTCATGATTTTCCATCGATGAACGCAGGTCAAAATGGCCTATGCTATAGTGGCATTGCAAGCTCTGGTTGGAAGAATGGTGGAACATCCCCATCTCCCATGAGTAATTTTGAAGTCTCACATGCCCAATATTGTGAACACTTATGTTGATTCAACCTCAAATGGTCTTCTTGGAACTACTATGGATTCTAATGTCATCCATTTGGTGTGATCATTTGGAACTTCACTAGAGCATTCAGGCATACTTTTCACTAAGGAAATGGAAGAAGATGAAGAAAAAACACACGTGGACCTAAAAATTACTATCTACACAGGGCTTAGTTAGATTTCTAGTTTTTTTTTTAATTATTATTATTATTATTATATGTTTTTGGTATGTATTGTTGCTATGTGCTTCTTTTAAGCTAGTTTGTAAGATAATATGTGTCCCCATCTACATGTATATGTTTTTGGAAGAATGAATGTAGGTATTTTTTGGATGGAAATTATTCATAGAAAAAACTAGAGGCATGTCTTCAACACTAATTGTAAATCTAATTGTGTAGTTTGGTTGCAATGATTTTTAATATAAATCCTTAACCATGACCGTGGAATGTTTTTCTTTAACTAACATTTTTTTGTTAGGTTTTCTATCAATTCCTTTTAAGACTAAACATATTATTATTATTATTATTATTATTATTATTATTATTATTATTATTATTATTATTATTATTGAATTGAAACAATTGTTATTTGTATTAAAGAGAAGTTGTGGTTGTACTATGCAACAAATTAATCCTTAACCATGACCGTGGAATGTTTTTCTTTAACTAACATTTTTTTGTTAGGTTTTCTATCAATTCCTTTTAAGACTAAACATATTATTATTATTATTATTATTATTATTATTATTATTATTATTATTATTATTATTATTATTGAATTGAAACAATTGTTATTTGTATTAAAGAGAAGTTGTGGTTGTACTATGCAACAGATTAATATAAAACAAAAAGGGAGTGTCTGAAAGCACAATTTCAAATAGACACAAAAATTCTAAATGATTGCTAATTGTATGAGTAGTTCTTACAGTTCTAGAAACATAGCTAAAATCTCTGCTGGTATATAGCGTAATGAACCAAGATAGAACAAAAACAATCTTGCAAAATATATAAAAACCTGAGCTTAAAAGAAAACAAGCCCACTAATGGCTCATTTCTTGACATCTTCCTAGAGTTAACTCCAATGTTGTATTCTCATTTTCCATGTCTTCATGCATTTGTTGAACTATTTCTTCATCCTGGTTCTCTGGTTGACCCAATGGAAATCTTTGGAAATAATATAGAGAGTGAGAGCTCTTGGCAAGACCTAAAACCAGTTCATATACCATGTTGAAATTTCTCATTGTAACATCCCTCTCTTGCACGCACCTGATGTGACTTATTCTTGTGGACACTTGTGTGCAAGTGATCTGGTTCACTATATGAATGACTGATTTGATTATGGAACATGATGATGTTTGTGTATTTGATGATATGTTATTTTATGATATTTATATCAACATGTGCCATTGCATGTTTCCTGAGTGTGCAAGACTTTGGGTGTTTGAGGATGCCGATGGCATCAATGGATCTCCTTGGACTCTAGATCGAGTCAGGGAGCGGACGGTTATGGTATGGATGTTTTTATATTACATATGTGACATATGACTAGATATTATGATGTTGATTATTATCGCTGACACGTTTCGTTGATGGATGCAGGCTGACGATAGCTTGCTAACCAGACTCATTTTAGGAGTAAATGGGTCACGAATGACAACTAGAGATATTAAGGGAGAGGTGTGGCAACAACCCTTCCATAGCCTACTAGCACTCCTGCCATGGCTCAAACTGTAGGTTAATGATTACCTAGTTCGAGGGATCCACGATGTCGCGAGGGAAGACTGTGACAATCGCTCACGATGATTCTAAGGGGCATGCAATAAGGCAAGGTCCTTATTCCTTAGAGGCCTTTAGTCTCCCACAAGGTCACCTGACGAAGTATTGACTCCAGGGGTTTGACGTCTACCAAAATCAGTCAAAAGGTGAGTGGCACCCTTGGAGCACGTAGTGCATCTTGAAGGGCATGCCACACAAATAAAACAAGAATTCAAGTGAGTGGCACCCTTGGAACACATAGTGCGTCTTGAAGGGCACATCACGATTTTTAACTCTGGTAAGTTAATAAACCTAGTACCTAGAAAATTGTGCCTCCTTAGGACTTGGTTGGCCTTAAAATGAATGATGGTATGAGTAAAGTTTAATAACTAATTTTTCCCTTAAAAATTGTCGCCAAGCCTAGTGAATTTAAAACCTAGGTCTAAGTAGAATTTGTGAATAAAAAAAAACTAAATGGATCTATAACAAGAAGGGGCGGGGGTAAAGAAATTTCAAACATTTATAATTAAAATAAAATTTTAATGAAGGATTAAATTATTAAAGGGGTAAATTGTTGTTTATATCTAAACTTGCTAAATCTGAACTAAGAAGAAAAGGGGGAAACTTAAGGAAAAGGGGAATGTCTAACATAGTAGGGAATCTAGTCTTTGGAACCTTCTAATTTTGAACTCAACTAGGTTTTAAGAAATGCGTCAATCATTTAAGAAATGTAAGGGAATAAAGGGATATCAAGGATCATTTTTAGGAACGCTTTTAGGTGGGTGAGGGAAAAAGGAAAATTTAATTAATTAATAATTTGATTTTCTAGTGCAACTAAGGGATCTGGTGACATGTCTACGGGGGAGGTTTATCTTAATTAAATTTAATAAAAAGAATCTAAAGAGGGTTTGGGAAACTAATCACTAAGAAAACTCTATAAAAAGGATGGCGGAGGAGGAGTATGGATCACAACTCGTAGGCGTAAGGTTACGTTGCCGATATTTTCTTGACTGGTTTTACTTGTGGGAGTTGGGATGCCCAACTCGATAGGGAGTGGTAGCTCGACCTTGCGAGGAGAGTTGGGAGATAGTATTTTCATCGGTGGTGTGTGTGGTCCCTTTGCGGCTCGGGGGGGAGAAGAGTACCCCTAGCGTTGGCTGGGAGGTACCGGTGAGGTCTTCATGGTTAGAAAGCATGAGACAGGAGGGAGTGCAAGTGCAGAATATTGACGTCGGATTCTTCACCTCGGTTACGGTAATCCTAAAATGTGTTGATTTCATTATGATTCGAATTAAATGTTTTGGATTCTATTGTATATGCATTCTGAAATTTTATTCAGGGATTTAAATTTTGCGGAGAATTAATTTAATCATGTAGATGCGGTGTATCTGTCTTGTATTCGTTCACCATTAGAATTTCTCCAGCCCTTGTGTTTTCTTCCTGGTTATTCTTAGTTTTCTCTCCTTGGCAAAACCCTCGCGCTGAACTTTAAATAGATTGGTCAATGCCTAAGATACTTGTCTTCTCCCTGGAAACCCAAGCTCTGGATTTCATTGGTTTGACTCCATTGTTTTCCTTCTTTACACCACGACTGGTCTACATTTATCTCTGCGCATGTTCTTCATTGATCCGAGAAACTACCTCATATCACCCAATGAATTTTAAATTTGTATTTTTCTTCTCCATGTTTGAAAAGGAACACCACCTCTGCGTTTATTGGTAAATCTAATTTTATCTATGCATTGTTGGATAATTATTTTACACACACACTTACCCTTACCTTCATCATTGGACCTAAGGTTCTTGTGTTTTATTTTCTTGCACTTCCACTCAACATGAAATTCAGATTTCTCAGCCTGTGGTTAGAGAGATTTGGAGCCTTACTTTTTCACTGTTCTTACACAACCACAAATCATGTTTTCCTCTATGCATGAAGAGGCTAGGAGTTTTGTTTTTAAAATTGTTCTTGTGAGTCAAGAACTAGTGTTCTCCTTGAGATTTAATTAAATATAAAACCCCTCGGCCACATATGTTTTCTCACTGTTTTACCACAACTATTGGATTTTTTCCCATGTGTTTTAACCTCTGCTTTGGTCTACTCACCTCACAAATGTACCACTGCTATTTGAAACCCTTCTCTGCACATGAAGAGGCTAGGAGTTTTATTTTTAAATTTTTTCTTGCGAGCCAAGGACTAGCGTTCTCCTTGAGATTTAATTAAATCTAAAACCCCTTGGCCACATATGTTTTCTCACCGTTTTACCATAACTATTGGAATTTTTCCCATGCGTTTTAACCTCTGCTTTGGTCTGCTCACCTCACAAATTTACCACTGCTATTTGAAACCATTCTTTGTGCTTTCACCTCAAATAATGGATTTTATTTGGGAATCTATCACCTCAGCAACTGAAACTTTTCTTTGAGTTCCCTCCTCTTACGATCTGCCCAGTATGGGGAAAGGTTAATTGTGGATTCACCCTCCATGAGCTACCGATTGGGTCTTTTCCATGGTGGTTCCATAACCAGCTCGACGTCTTCTTCTCACTTATAAATCGATAGGGAAGCCATTGCTCAAGATTCACACACAAAGAATAGTTTGTATTACTTAATAGACAAATGGAGGTTACATATATAGCATGCAGATCACTGACTCCTAGCAATCTAGATCCTAAGAAAGTGGATCTGATTAGTTAAAAATAGTAAACTTAGAAACTCACAGTTACAACAGTCATAGTTGAAACTCACAGTTACAATAGTCATAGTTAACCTAGAAACTCACAGTTACTACAGTTGTAAGCATTATCTCTAACACCCTCCCTTAATTCTTACATTAAAAATATCACAATCACAAATTACAAAACATAACAAAAGGTTACAACACTAGAACTTTCATCTGTCTGTCTGATCTGGTCTTCCTCGGCACTGAAACTCACTCTGCAATCACACGACTTCCGCTCTTTCTTCTCCCTCTTCTTCGAGCTTTCCATCGACACATTTAAAGTCAAAACGCCTCTGACCATCTTTGAGAATCTTTGTGAAACTGACGCTTCTCGACCTCCCGAAGGATAGTCTCGACACTGAACCATTTTATTGATACACTTCCATCTGTGAAATTCCCTCGAAGAGCAAATTTCAACAGTTATATAGGACAGCGATCTAAGTACGAAATGTTTTCAGCAATCAGTTAAACAACTTACCTTTCTACACACTTACAAACTCACAAGGTAACCTGTAACTTTTGACTTTGAAGCACCGAAGTACAAAAATAATCTTCAGTTTTTAACAGACTTCAACCAGTCATGTGTTTCTTGTAGCTCCGAAAAACATGAAGAACAACAAGCCTGAATTATGTCACGCTGTTACATATTTGGTTCTTCATCATTTGATTACAAATAAAATCACACTCTCTCACACACATATAATATATCTAACATACACAAATCAAATCACACTATATGTAACACTACAACAAATCTACCAAACCAACTCAAACACTTGCCGAACATAAAGTCCACCCATTGCAGTGGGACTCAGAGTTTCGACAGAGAGAAAATCGAACCCTGTTGTCAACGCCAAAGAAGATCTGAATATATTTTCTTCCACGCAGCTGTCACTGATCAACGAATGCACATGCATCTAACCTCTCACAGTTTGATCAACGAATATCTGGGCAGCAATACCCTTGTCAGTTCTCCTACATAGTGGTCCTTTATTCACAAGGAGAGTCTCCCGCAATAATCTCACAAAACACACAGAAAATTTAGAAATTCAAATCCTCTAACCTAATATACTCCTACAACGGAATCAACTTATCACTCTTCTCTCATCTTCCAGCCCCTCTCGTGAGAAAGTCAGGGCGGTCCTTGCTCTGATACCAACTTAGAAATCGAGAGGGAAGCCATTGCTCAAGATTCACACACAAAGAATAGTTTGTATTACTTAATAGACAAATGGAGGTTACATATATAGCATGCAGATCACTGACTCCTAGCAATCTAGATCCTAAGAAAGTGGATCTGATTATCTAAAAATAGTAAACTTAGAAACTCATAGTTACAACAGTCATAGTTGAAACTCACAGTTACAACAGTCATAGTTAACCTAGAAACTCACAGTTACTACAGTTGTAAGCATTATCTCTAACATTCTCCACCCTTTTGTTTCTTTTCCGCGACCCGCTTCACATTGTTGGACTGAGTGTCTTGACCCAAAGTTGTTGTGCCCTTGCTGGACCGGGCCCTTGGTGGTTGTAGCCTCTTTTACCAGAGTTTCGAGAGACCTCCATAAGTTGTTCGTTGGCTATTTTTTTTAACTATTTAATTTCCCTTTTAATTGTGGATTTTATTAATGATTTAATTAAAGATTCTATTAATGATTTAATCCTAAATTTTATTGATTGAATACTGTAGTTTTATTAATTATTTTCTGTGGATTTTACTGAATGAATTCTCCACTGTTGATTTTATTTATCACCTGGAAAAGACTATGTCACTGTCGGATTGATGATCTCCCACCAGGGAGATTATGGTGACTGGGATTTCGAAATTCATAACACTTCCATTGTAGAGTCTCTGTGGAGGCCAGAATGGTTGTTTCCTTTTCTACTCATCCCTCAGAGTTAGGCGTGACAGAAGAGTTCCAGAAGATTATTTTCCTAGGATTTTTCCTTTTTCCATTCCCTGCGTGGTGCCCTCTAATTCACTCTGCCACTGGCATTTGAATTTTGTCTTTTAGTTTATGTTTAATTAATTCTTTAAGTGTTGGGGCCTTTTCTCAACGTTCTCCACTCCCTTCGCATAGCCTGTGGATTGGCTCATTCCTGGGGAGAGATTACACTTACCTTCTTTTTGTTTAAATAAATATGGTTTTTCCGTATTTTGTATTCATGTAAATCTTAGATGAATTTATAGAAAAGTTATTTAAGTGAAAAATGCATGTGATTTTAGGTTAGTCATAATTTTAAATAATGCGCTCAAATATCGAGTTAGTTGAAGGAAGAGTTAAGTTTGATTAAAAAGTTCAATTAGTGCGGTCTTCTATATTAATGGTGGTAATTCTGGATATACAGATTTGATAAATGTGATTACCATGAATCCAAATATCTGGATCAATCGATAATTATGTAACCTAAATTAAATATCAATTCGGGCAGTAATGGAATTATGGAATGATGGATAAATGTGTAATAAACCAAATCAAATATCCAATCTAGGAATAATAATGGTGGAATTGATAAATGGTGACATGATAGTTAATTGGACCCTTGGTGGAAAGCTTCAACGATGGTGTTGCATTCTTAAATTGATATGTTGTAGTAGAAATTCATGTCACGCCATGATTAGTGATGACATGATGAGTTTTTTAGTTATATTAATTACGTGCTTTGAATATATTTAAGTTGATGAATTATGGTTTAGAAGTTATATTATTACGCTCTTGTATTTTTATGCTAATGAAGGTTGGAATACAATGTTTACTTGCGTCTTAGATTATCAATGAATAATGGATTAACAAACTTCTATTGCACCAAGTGATTTGGTGCGTGTTTTAGTAGATTTCTAGTGCACCATGGAATTTGGTGTAATGCTTAGTATTTTTCTTATTTATGCATTGAAAATTTATTGTGAGTAAGTTTGCCTTGATTTTTACTCCTCGCGCTCATTGGAATAGGTGTTGAATTTTACGTTGACTACACTGCAACTTAATTCAGTGAATGTCTATCTTGCGCCATAATTTTGATGTAAATTAATAATTGGATTGTTCATTTAATTATGATGATCTATCAAGGAAGTTTCTTTTAACGATGATGTATTTACCATCGCAACAAAAATTTCATGTTGTGTGTGTCGGTTGTTGTTGTAACGGAAGGTCTATTACACTCATTTTCTCTATTTGTTGACTTTGATGTTTTACAACGAATGATAATTCAACATTTTTGGCCTTTTGAGTATCAAGATGAGACAATAATATGCTATTGAAATGAGAAGAATCTACTCGGATATCCTCAATTTTCCTAGCACTCCTCCCTTGTAATTAACACGAATCAAACAGTTTGTAGGGGATACACTAACTTGCATGCATATGGACCTCCATACCGCTAAGGTACTTGGATAATGTCTCGGCTTCAAGACTACCAAAACACCCAATAAATATCTAAGCTAAGAGCATCCAACAAAAAATAGAAAATGAAACCTCTTACTCAACCCCAATCCTCTAGGAGAAGTGAGACAAACCCATGCCATAAAGCCTTTTTCCAAATCAAAAGAAAACAAAACCATAAGGTGGTTCTAAAACTATCAGGGTTAAACCTCCACATACACAAGAAAATACTTAAACACCTCTACAATAAAACACCACCTACGTTATTGAGCTCCATCAAATTGTTGGGCTAAATAATCACCTTAGTAATTATAGAGTTCAAACATTAATTATCAAATTGGGGTCCAAATGCTTGTGAGTTGTGCAATGTATATGCAGGCTACATTTTCATATCTTTCATTGATTTATCTAATATTCTTTATAAGAAATGGAAATTGCATTGTGGAAAATAAAACACACCACTCAATAGAGAATCAAAGAAAACTAATTCAATTCTTAGCAATGACCATGTACTTGAACACCACCATGCTTACTAAGACCCTGTTGTCACCAAGTTATCTTTTGATATGGATGAGACTTTTTCTTTCCATGAATCATTACTCCTATTGTTAGCAAAATTTGATAAAAACAAACATACTTGCATAAAGAAAACACATTGTTCATGAAATAAAATTAAATTAAAACATATGAAATAAAATTAAATTAAAACATATGAAATAAAAGACTATCATGATCTATTTGGAGTGAGCTCAATTATCCCGAGAACAAGGTAGAAAACTACTCTAAAACATTGTAAACTAAATAAAGACATAGAACTAAAGAATGACAAATTATGTGAAGAGAAATGCCAATAATTTTACTATATTCCATCATAATCTGAACATATGCTCCAAGAGTCCTCCTTTGGAATGGAGAAGACACTCTTATTTATACATGAACTTTCTTGAAGCAAATACTAAGTGTAGATCCAAAATATCCTCAAGTAGTTTCAACAATCTCCTAATAATGAGGATCTCAAACCAAGTCATAGATAATTCCAAGATCTTTGCTAACTCCCATTAGATTAAGATACCTTTGAAAGTCAAATTTGAATGATGAGATGTGGCTTATAACAACAAGACCAAAATACATCCCAAATGACATTTAATGATGTTTGACTTCTTTAATCCATAATATATTTGATGGTGATCTCAAAATCTTGTAGAAGAATCAAATATGTACTCATATCCACTACCAATTTGTCATCATTATCTCTAAACAATTTAAAACTGTAATTTGAAATAGCCAACAAATAAATTGTAGCTACCCAAATTAATTTGGAATACATGAGACATGTAGAATAATGGATATATACGAATGCTTATTATTATTATTATTATTATTGAACATATTTTTCTAAAGTGGCTTCATGGTTGGTGGTGGTTGACTCTCGCAACTGCAAGACATGGATCTAAAGAAGTTCCCAAATTGAGTCATTATTCATAAGTAAATACAAAATGTGCCAATTATTCCAAATGCTAATCATAATTCAACGAAATACTAAGAAATTCAATGGAAAACACTTTAAACCAAAATCCCACAAATAAGCATTAAAAAGGATTAATACAAGGTCACAGGGAAGTGAAAAGGATTAAAATAAAGGGGGAAAAGGGTGGCAAAAGATGGCATTTCTATGACTCAACACGATTCATCCTTAATGTCCGCTTCTCTTCCCTGCATGTAGAAGTGTGAGAGAGGTACAAAGGGGGAAGTTGTAGTAAATACCCATCCTATCGCCCATGAACCTCTGCACCACTTTTCTGTTGGTATTAAATGCATGTGACTTATAATTGGGAAGATTGTATTCATAGGAGGTATGATTTAAAAGGGACCTTCCATTTTAGACTTAGTAATCCTTCATTTAACAAAGCCCTTTTATTTTCCATTGTATCCGCTAGGTGGTTGAAGACTCTTAGCACTTGATAAAATTCTATAAATTTGAATTTGCTTGCCACCTCTTGAACTCTTTTAATCAATCGACATAGGCTTGAATTCTAATATAGAGACTAGTTTCAAATTTGTTGAATTAATATTAACGAATCTCCAACAACAATTATGGTTTTAATTTTTTTTGATATTAGAACAGTCAATTCCTTTAACATAACTAACCNTTTAATCAATCGACATAGGCTTGAATTCTAATATAGAGACTAGTTTCAAATTTGTTGAATTAATATTAACGAATCTCCAACAACAATTATGGTTTTAATTTTTTTTGATATTAGAACAGTCAATTCCTTTAACATAACTAACCGTTTGCTTGATTTCTAGCGAACTTCCCTAAACCAAAATAAATCTTAGTTTAATATTTCCTTTGAAAAAAAAGACAACCCCTACACTTGCTATGTTTAACTAAACATATAATATTAATAATTAAATCATTAAAAATTATTTTAAAAAATGATTTTTGATTAAATATATACACCATAATGATTTTTGATTAAATATATACACCATTCTTAACATATAATTCTCCTCCCTAAAATATAAACACAAGTCCAAACTTCTCATCTTTTTATAACCATCCTAGATCCATCTTAACTCTGGATCTATCAAGCATCGAGAGGGATCAAATCTCTCAAGGTGTAAACCTTTAACCTTTCCTAAAAAATTTCACTCTAAAAAAGGTTTGCATCTTGAGAGATTTGATCCCTCTCAGTGCTTGATAGATCCAAAGTTAAGATGGATCTAGGCTGGTTGTTATTCATTCAATATATATATATATATATATATATATATATATAATGGAGCATACACAAATTTTTATTATTTTAAGGTTTTATTATTATTTTAATGCATTATGTTACATGAACATCTCCCCTATATTGGACTATAAAGGACCTCTCGACCCAATTTCTAGTTAATAACTTTTTATGTAACATCCCCCAGCCCAACCGAGGGACATTACGATGCAGAATACTCACAAAACTAAAAATTTTGCTAACTAAATAATTTATCATAGCTTACAACTATGAATTACATATACATTTAATTGTTCAATGTTAACATTATTTAGATGCATCTACAACATGCTAAAACAACATGAAATGCAACTATTAAACTCAATTTTAGCAGCATATAAATTAATTTGATACACATAGTTAATGCAAAGCAAATAAATGCATAATACAAACAACAACAAGATAAAACACTTCTTGGACATTCTCTTGGACCCTCCCCTCTCTTGTGGATTAATTCCAACCACACTTATATGTTCATGTCCCCTTAGCAACTCGCTTCCTATTTTATTATTAAAACATAGAAATACAATTTGCATATTACATCGCTTGGCCGTAACCACATATTATATCTACATTAAGCATTAATTAAATTGGGGATTATAGTGGCGATGTTACATTCCCCCTCCCCTAAAATTGTGCTCTTTCCTCAATGCACACTATGCTGATATACCTATATGAAAATTTACATCATAATACTTAGAAAATAAAATTATGCACTTTCACAACTCCACCAGTAGTTCAAACCATAATCTCTCGTTCCTCTCAACTCGCCAACCCAAGGAATGCACTATTCGTTTAACAGGTATAATCCAAGGAATATACCATTCGTTTATCAGGATTAACCCAAGGAATGAGCCATTCTTTTATGAATATCCCCAATGCAATTTCCTAGGACTCTGAGATGTGGTTCCAAAACTCCAGCTGCTCAAAATGGAGTCTTACATTTCATTTTATTCAAAATTGTCAAAAATGTGTGGGTACTCTTCCCGCATGTTTTCTTCATGCTCCCATGTAGAATCTTCAGGACCGTAGCAGGTCCATTGAACCTTTACTATCCCTATGGCCTTGTTCCTGAGCACTTTGACATTTTGGTCCAAGATGCATACTGGTTCCAACCGAAATCCCCTTTGTCCTCAACTTGGATCACATTCCAATCAATTATGTGGTTAGGGTTAGACACATATTTCTTTAATAATGACACATGAAATACATTATGCACTCTCATGGATGAAATAAATTATATCATGTATGCAATTGGCCCTATATTTTCTAATATTTCAAAAGGTCTACAATATCTTGCTGCCAACTTCGGGTAGCTTCCTAATCTTAGCGAACTTCTATTTTCTTTCACTTTTAAGAACACATGTTCACCCACTTTGAAATATCTAAACACTCCATTCTTGTCTGCATAAATTTTTTTCCTATCCTGGGAAACTTTTAAATTATGCTTGATCTTTTCCATCTTCTCTTCCATTTCCTTAAAAAAATCTATCCCAACAACTGCTTTGTATGATGTATTATCCCAAATCACTGGCGTGTTACACTTTCTTCTATGCAATGCTTCAAACGAGCTGATTTTCAATGAGGCCTAATACCCATTATCGCAAGAAAATTCCACTAAGTGGATATAAT